>PISX010023378.1:0-29860 GCA_004024625.1 Mellivora capensis
AATCTAAAATCTTGGGGAGGGGACCGTTCTGCCTCCAGTACATGAACGCTGTTTCCATTTGCGATAGTTGGAAAATTTTCATGAAGAACGTGTTTGACAATATCTTCTAGACTTCTTTCTTTCTCTTCCCCTTCAGGTATTCCAATAATTCTGACGTTGGAACGTTTCATGGCATCATTTATTTCCCTGATTCTGTTTTCATGGCTTCTAAGCTGTTTTATTTATTTACTTTTAATACTATAAGAAATATCCCCAAATCTTTCACCTAACCAGAACTAGAATATTATAGCTATACACATGCTCCTCTCTCACCCCATTTCTTCCTCTGTGTATCCCTAATGATAATCTGAGATCATTGCTTAGCATTTCTTATTTTTTATAAATATATAAATATGTATATAGTTTATGACCAAATTTCTCTACTTTTACTTGAACCATGACTATCACTCCTGAAGAAAAAGAGAATTTAAAGATATGTGAAACAGATACGTCTCTCTAAGTAGGAACAAAAATAGTCATAACCACATAGCCACTAAGAAACCAGTTAAACCTGTTCACTTCTTGTGGTTACAATAACTTGATGAAAACTTTTATGTTAATTAGTTAATTCACTCTAAACTAGTCAACGTAATGAATAGTAAGTAACTATACCAGGCATTGCAGAATTTTCAAAGATGAATATAAACAGTCCCTCTATCAATACTGAACTTGTTATATAGTCATTTTTTTATCTACTTCATGTATTCAAGGCTATGGCATACACAAAGAAGTTTAACAGACATTACCCTCTTCACAGCCTTGTAGGACTATATTGTCTGTATTCTTAAGCTGATGTCTTCTCTGGCAGATGCAGGTTTTCATCACACCTGTTCCCTTTTCTTTGGGGCACATACCAATATATTTTCCAGATCCTTTTATAATTACCCATGGTCATGTGCATGGGTTTGGTTAATGGGTTCTGGAAGGAAAGGATGCATGCTCTCTCTGACGCTGAAGAAAACTTCATGCAAACTTCCACTCACTTTTCGCCCCTGTCTGCCAGTCAAGGACACTGAAGCCCCAGGGAATGGTGGAAACACAAGTTAGAGCCTCCATCCATGAATCACGTGTATAGATGTCTGCCTGCTGAACAGTCACACAGGAGAGCTCCTGAGCAATCAGTTAAATGCCCACAGTGTTAAACCACTTGCAATTGTTCAGGGCTAATCTGTTACCAGGGATAGCATTTACTTTATTTCCTCCTGCTTCTGAAGGGATCCTGATCCAAGCAATTATAAAAGCCAGAATTAGAACCTTAGGGTCTTGGGTTGTCTGAGGTTCAAATTCTGGTTTTGTCATTTTATTAATTACTCATTCAGCAGTTATTATTATGCACAATTTTCTTTTACCATTCGTGAAATAGCAGGGAGACAAATAGATCATTGTTTTCATGGACTTTATTTTCTAGAGTAGAAAAATGACAGATAATAAACCAGTAAGCATATTAGTGTACAATATAGTGATGATAAGTGTTAGAAAAGTGCCTAGTGAGAGGCTAAATGATTTGGGGAGATATTCAGATTAAGAAAATAAAGCCCTAGAAAAGAATGAATTAAATATTTCAGAGAAATATTAAAAAGCTGAATATCATTAAGATTAGAAAATGTATTTCAGTTATTTTAGCTAAATATGACTCTATTTAAAATGTATTAGCAGTTATGATCATCTTTTTCAGTATAGATATAAAGAGAATAGCAATATTTAATGTACAAGGGTAAAATTTCAGAGGAGTACATTTAATGAGATAAATGACTATCATTTGGTGGATATCAAAGAATGATAACTGATTAGTGAATTTTCTCAAGTATGTTATTCATAAACCTTAAAGTGTCAGTCAGGTAAAGAGAAGGAAATGTTACAAGTCAGCAGTGGAATAATTCCTAAATGCTGATCTAGACAAAAGACTTATTAGAATTTAGAGGAGGAAAGTGACAAAAAAAATGGCATTGGCCTTGGCTTTAAAGGGTGGAAAAGATTTGGTTAGGAAGAATTAAGGAGAGAAGAACAACCTGTGTTAATGAAATGCAAAGAGGAGAAAACGAGTTGTAAACAAGTGAGTAAACGAGTTGGATGAAGTGAAAACTATAGTCAAAGAGCAATGAAAGATCCGGTTTTAAATACAGGCTCAATCCATAAAACAAAGGGCCTTGTATGCCGAGGTAAGGCATCTCGTAAACACAATTCAGCAGTAGAAAGATCACACCAAAACTGATTAATTGATTCTAGGAAACTTCTCTCAGCCATCTGACAGTTTATTCAGCATTATGTCAATCATTGTCATTCTCTCAACCAGAGATACAGTATATGAAAACAAACAACATGTTTCATTCGTAGAGATCTTTAAAAAGCACCTGTCACAGTGCCCTGCCCACAGTCTATATATAATGCATATTGTTCATTACAGATATATCTAATCACCTCATACACATGTCAGTTAACAGAAGATGAAATTAGTTCTTTACAGATTCGCGTCATGTTTCTCCCATTGTCCCAAAATGAGAAGACATGAGTAATGGGAAATTTGAGAATACTGAACGAATTAGTTCTGGTAAAGAAATATATTTAAGTTGACTTGCTTTAATTAAATTTACATCTTCACCTCTACTATAATTGAGTAGAAATTTAAAGGGCGTTTATTTTTCATTAGCATTAAAAATGAAAACACTTTTTTTTTAAGATCTTATTTATTTATTTGACAGAAAGATAGAGCCAGAGGGAATGGCAGAGAGGAAGAGAGAAGCAGGCTCCCCACTGAGCAGGGAGTCTGATGTGGGGCTCAATCCCATGCCCCTGGGATCATGACCTGACCTGAAGGCAGACTTAACCATCTTAGCCACCCCCAAAATGAAAACACTCTTAAGAATAGAAAGAAAAGAACAAAGGAATAAGCAAAAGATGTTCAGCATTGTCCCCATCTTCAGACAAAATAACTTCCAACTTTAAAGCTTTTTTTCAATAATAAAATAAAACTCATCCTTCCAACAATATAAAGACTGGCTAATTCCTCTCTCCTTTTTATTCTACCATACAAGGGGGCAACCATGATAGGGAGAAAGATTTTGACCAAACATGTAATTCCTTTTTTTTAAATTTTATTTATTTATTTATTTATTTATTTATTTATTTATCAGAGAGGGAGAGCACAAGGAAGGAGAGTGGCAGGCAGAGGGAGAGGGAGAAGCAGGCTTCCCGCAGAGCAGGGAGCCGGATGTGGGGCTCAGTCCCAGAACCGGGGGTTCATGAGCTGAGCAGAAGGCATTCGCTTAACCAACTGCGCCACCCAGGTGTCCCCAAAGGTATAATCCTTTAAGGGACATTGGCAAGTTGTACTTCAGCCAGGTCCAGTGAGATTTTTGAGGACAGTCCCAAATGGGGCCTGAATGGTATATTCATTGTCATATCTGTAATTATGGGTTTCCTTTTCTTCCTATCCTGTGGCAGTAGACTGCTACAAAAGACATACATGGAAAGGGGGGGTGGGGAAGGCCCTTATAAGCTGTATGTTAGAAGATTCTGAGAAGATGGCCAAGTAGAGAGCACCAACAATCTATCTCCCTACTCAACAATTACACGGGCAAAATCTGTCTGAGTTAACTATTTTAGAACTCTAGAGGCCATCAAAGTTTGGTCACTTCCAGGGGATGGTAAATTACAATTATTTTTGTCAAATTTAACTCTTTCTTATCCCCATATTAGCTCCCTGTCCACCACCTGTAGCCAGGTGACAAGTGGCTGTGCACATGCTCTGGGAGCAGCTTATGTACAACTTGTGGGGACCAGGTGGCCATTAAAGACTCTGTATAACAGATATTAGAGATCTGCCTTCTGATCATACACTGAAATATGGTTAAAATGGCAAATCTTAGGTGTATTTTACCAGAAAAAAAATGCTACATGTTTTCAAGATCAACTGTGTATGCACACTCACACTTACTTGCATGTTGATTTTTTGAAAGGGTAAAAGAAACAGAAATATTGCTCTCATTAGAAGATTGCTTTTAGAGTATCAAAATTATATAACAATATGCCAGAATTAAAATATAACAAAAGTTTGGCATAAAGAGAAAAAAAACTAACCCCAAACTACATAGGCCAAAAACTACAAGTTTTAAAAGTTTTTATACATTAACTATTGCTTTTATATCACTTTTTAATTGCTTATTTCAATTTATTTAAATGAAAAACAAAAACAAAACAAAACAGTTCACATATGTCTCCTACCTTCTACCTCTTGCAACTACCAGTCTGTTCTCTATATTTTCTGTGAGCTTGGTTTTCATTCTTGTTTGGTTCTTGTTTTTGATTCCACATGTAAGAGAGATCATAAGTATTTGCCTTTCTCTGCCTGACTTACTTCACTTAGCATAATGCCCTTAAGGTCCATCTGTGTTGTGGCAATGCCAAGATTTCATTCTTTGTTATGGCTGAATAATAATATTCCACATATATATGCCACAATGTGTTTATCCATTCATGCATCGATGGACACTTATGTTGTTTCCTTACCTTGGCTATAAATAATGCTGCAATGAACATGAGAATGCATATATCTTTTCAAATTAGTGTTTCACTTTCTTTCAATAAATATCCAGAAGTGGAATTGCTGGATTATACAGTAGGTTCTATTTTTTAATGTTTTGAGGAAACTCCATGCTGTTTTCCACAGTGGTTACACCAATTTACATTCCCACCAACAGTACATAAGTGTTCCCTTTACTCTACATCTTCATCAACATTTGCTATTTCTTGTCCTTTTGAAAATAGCCATTCTCATAGGTATAAGGTGATGTCTCATTGTGGTTTTGATTCATGTTTCCCTGATAATTAATCTCTGCATGTACCTGTTGGCCATCTGTATGTTATATCATTTTTTAAATCTAACCTTCCTCAAAATTTGTCCCTGAGAATACTATTTCCTTGAGATGATAATCAGTGCTACAAGGAAAAGAGATTTTAGTGTTAAATACATTTGAAAAATAATGAATTAAACAAAGGATAACAGGATTCTCTGTGTACAAGTTCTCACTGTGTTTTTGTTATACTGATATATATGGAGAATCTGTAAGAGGGCATATATGCAGAAAATCTTCTAAACATATTGACTTTCTTGACCATAGAGTGTCATAACTAGTGCTTCATTGGATACATTTTTGAAAATGTTATTTCAAGAAGTTATTACTAGAGTATATATAGAATTTATATACTGCTTTGTTCTATGTCCATGATGAGTGTTTTAATAGTGAAATTCATGTACATAAAATATTAAATACTGTGCTAGTCTTAAATGATTGTCAAAACTTGATTCTTTCCTAAATGCTGCTAACAATTTATTTCAGAGTATCTACTAAAGTAAACAGGACATTTCAGTACAATGTAAAAAATACTATAATAAGGGACAAGAAGATTTTTGATAATTCACTAGAAGAATTTCTAACACAGGATTAGAGAATTTGGAAAGACAATCTAGGGGAAGTGAAGTCTAAACTAAGATCTGAGGGTCAAAAAGAAGTAGTTTTGGGCAAAGAGGATGAGAACAGAGTTCACCACATAGAGGGGTCAGGATAAGCAAACACAGGAGGCAAGGTATGCTTGACAACTCTAAATTTAATGTAGATAATATACTTAACCATTTAACTAAAAGTCAAAGATTTTATTTGATCAACTTTTAGCTATTGCAAATTTTTTGTATTATACAGAAAGATGAAATGAACATGTTTACCAGCATGAATTTTATTATACTCAGAAATATTTGGGGGTGTATTTTTAAAGGTAAGACACTGAGTGAAAAATGCACAAATATTTTCATGGCCCCTGCTATACACTGCCAAATTTATTTTGAAAAGAGCTCTATGAATTGGAAGTCACTAATGGTATTTGTGAACAAGAGTTTGACTGAATCCCTACCAGTACTAGAATATTTACCAACCCCCTTTGTCTCTAGTACTAATTAATACCCCATGGGAATATTTAGTGTTCTCAGGAACACATTTTTATGAAGACTAGACTTTTTAAAATCATATTAAAAAACAATAGAATAACACGTGCAAAATTAAAATAAGTATAGCCCTGGGCTCATGCAATTATGGATTCAATTTTTCCTCTTTATACCAAAGTATGTAGAATATCTACATATATATGTAGATATATATAATTACATATATAATTTTATAACCCAAAATCAATTTATTAAAATTTTTATAGTCTAAAATAAATTTTCTTATAAAATGAATACTTAACTTTCATTTCCTTTTCAAAACAAATTTATCCATCTCTTTGTGTATATAGATATATATATAGATAATCTGTATCTCTATATATTGTTATATTATGTAAGATATATGTTATCATAGCTAATGCAATTTTATGCATAATATTACAATATTAAATGATTAACAATATTTACTATATACATTGTGTTATTCAAGATGTTGAGGGAAAATAAAGTTTCTTTTTAATGTAAATGTCTAGAAATGGGCAGCCTAGGGCTTGTATGTAGCTTTTCTTGAGATCCTGAGAGACCCAGGCTCTCCTCTTTGCACTGCTCTACCATCCCTTGGCAGGTGCGCGGATAAAGGGACAGGGAAGAAACAGAAGGAAGGTCATTTAGCAGGTGTTTCTTATGCAAAGAAGATTGTTGGAAGCTGTTGCATGCTTTTTCCATCTCATTGGTCCATGGCCACACTTAACTAACTACAAGGTACAGAAGCATTGAGAGTAAGTAGACTAAATTTGGAAGTCCATGTATCCAATGAAAATTTCTTTCCTATATTATGAAAGGAATAGGACATGAGTATTGGGAGAAAACTAGTATATTGGCTACACTGATACTTAAGTTTCTCAATAATGTACAGATCATTTCCTTAGTTAATCCTCACAATGACATTGTGAGATATTATTTCTACTTGGAAAACAAGGAAATTAAGATGCATATACTAAATTAATCCAAGATCATTCAGCTAGAATGGGGGGGGGGAATAATCTACTATTTGTCAGGAGAAATTTTGATCTGTGTAGTCACTTACTAGCTATGGGATTTGGGGCAAGTCATAACTTCTCTGAACTATATAGCTCACTTACCTGCAAAAGATAGTAAAAGTTCCTACACTGAAGTTCTGTGCTGAGCATTGGAAGAATGTCTTGTGTCAAACAGTACTAAAAAATTGGAGGTAATAACAGTCATGGTGGTAAGGGTGGTAGCAGCAGCACAGAAATAAGAAACAACTCTAGATTCAGCCCTAGGTCTGTTTTTCCCTACATTATACTGCTTTTCAGAGCCCCTCATTGACCTTACCAGTAATTTTTAAAAATTTCTTTTTTATGTAATAGAGGCCAAGAAACAGGGAGATTAAAAACACTGTTTCAGTGGTGGTGAAACAGCCTATTAATTATATCAACAGTCCAATCAATAGACATAATTGTCCACTATTGAATAAACCACTGTTTAATCAAAAGTCAGACAATTTTATGTTAAGATCCCTGATCCAGTGATCTACACCACTGAAATAACTTACTGTTTTACCGACTTCTCATTTTGCCTCATTGCCATTGCAGCTTTTAGATATAGCTTATGTCTTTCAACTACAGTAGTAAAACAATAAAGTTAAATGAGGATCTACATCTCTAGTTGTCTTGTTTTCTTTGTTGCCAGTATACCCTATTATTGAAATTCAGCTTAACCTGATTGCTCTGTTTTTAATCTGGATTGTTTTTGTTTTAACATGAAAATTTCTAGGCACTGCTTAAGCCCTGTTAAGTTAGAATCTGTCCTGATGAACCCCTATCATCAGCCTATTAATAATTTCCCCATGTTAATCTAATGGCCATAACATATATATTTCATCTTCAAACCCTCCACCATCATGTCTCTTTTCCTAGTTACTCATGATAACCATAGAAAGATTAGAACAATAATTAGTAGTCCTCTTATCTGAAGAGCTTTGCAAAGCTCTCTGCCTCAACTAAATTTTGAAAAATACCAAAACAAAGAAATCAAAGGCTGACAGAATTCTTTTCTAAGGCTCTCTCCATTCACTGATAGACAAAAGCCTGATCAGTGCCAGTCTGTGTGAATCACAGGATCAGGCTAAAAAAGACAGGAAATCTAGAGCCTCTAAAAAACAGCAAAAGGGCAATTTTAGACTTCACTAGCATTCTACTCAAGCTATGAGCAGTACTTACTGGGCAAAGCTCAGCATTCCCTTTCTGCTGAACAGAGAACTAACTTGCAAACTCGTTCTGCTGAGTCATTTCATAATGTATTTAGCAGAACTGAGTTGCCTGATTTAGTAGGTTCCTTCACTTCTGAGTCAAAGCTGTGGCTTACTATCAGCACAGCACTAATCTGCTGGAACTGATGTTCATACCTCATGGTAACTAGATTAACAATTCTTTGAAAGTAGAGACAATCTTTTTTTTTAATATTTACTTATTTTTATTGTGGTAAAATAAGCTTAATAAAATTTACTAACCATTTTTAAGTGTACAGTCCTCGGGCATTAAATACAGTCACATGTCACACGTACATCTATATCTATGTCTACATCTATATTTCTGTCTCTATTATCTATTTATCATCTACCATCTCTCTAGCTATTTCCCACAGAGAGTGCTATATATAACTGCAAGAACAAAAATAAAAATGTATCTTTCAGTTTCCTGAATAGACATACTAAAATTTCTCTGCTTTTTGACGAGCCAGTATATTTTTTCTTATAACTCATACATAATCGAAAACAGCTAACAGCTTACTTGTCATAAAGAACTTTTATGTGATAGTAAAAGATCCTCTTGCACATGTTAGTCATAAACAGCACACTGAAGTCAAAAGTAAATGGCATGAACAAGAAACTTCATTAGATTTTAAATTAGGACAAATAAAATTCCACATGTTATGGCTTCTAATAAATTCAGTTCAATTAAACACATATTTATCGCATGTCTATTATGTGCCTGGCATTGTGCTAGGGAAAGGATGCAAAGATAAGCAAAAACGTCACAAAATGTGACATTCACAGTCTGGTGGAAAAGAACATGAATCCAATAATCACACTGCTGATTGTCTAATTATATATTGAGATAAAATATGTGAAGGGTAGCAACATGGATCTATAAAAGCATATGATAAAAAATTTAAAAAATAAAACCCTATGATAATAATAACTGACAGTCTGAGAAGTCAGAGATGACTGCCTGAGGAAGTGGCACTTGAAGCTGGTAAGAAGTTTACAAAGCAAATGGGGTCTGGGAGATGGGCTCTGTGTGTTTTAAAAAATGAAGAAAATCCAGTGTAGATGGAGAATTAATTAAAGAAAGTCATGAAATACAAGGCCATCAGCACTCTTCGTCTTGCTTGTGTGATCTTTATAAAATATTTTTAAATTTTTGTATGATCTACTTTTCTCACTCGGGAAACATGGTACTTTTTTTTTATTACTATCTTAAAGATCCCTTTCATTCAAAAACTATAGAATTTTTAACATCCTACTGCATAATCGATAAAGTCCAGGGTGCTGTCCATGGTGCTAAAAAGTAGCTGTAATCTAAGCTGAATTCCCAAACCTGACCAGGCTTTGGAATCACCAAAAACACCACACTCAAGATATATTGAATTATGATATTCAGGACTAGAGTCCTTGAGTTTGTATTTTTGTAGATATCAGAATATGAGCTTAATGTCAGAATTCAATTTAATATAATTGAACTATAAGTTCTGAGCACTTGTTAAGAGTCAAATATTGCTGTATGTTGGTTATAAAAGCCCCCAAGTAAGGACATTTTATAAGTTGTAGATGTGATAGTAGTGGTGCTGCTGGTGGCAGAAGTAGTAGCAGTAGTTTGAGTGAGTTTGATAATTTTATAAAGAGAATGTGGGGACGCCTGGGTGGCTCAGTGGGTTAAAGCCTCTGCCTTCGGCTCAGGTCATGATCCCAAGGTTCTGGGATCGAGCCCCACATCAGGCTCTCTGCTCAGCGGGAAGCCTGCTTCCTCCTCTCTCTCTCTCTGCCTGCCTCTCTGCCTACTTGTGATCTCTGTCAAATAAATAAATAAAATCTTAAAAAAAAAGAAGAATGTGGATATTTTACTGGATTCTGGGAACAAAGATGTTAGATGGGCAGCTATTATTTATCTTCATGTTTTAAATAGACAAATTAAGATTAAATGATAAGTTTATGGCAGTAATATTCTAGTCCCATGAAGAATTAAAACTACAGATTTAAAATATATATTTAATGAAAGTAGCCCAAAGTCCACAGTAAAAGTCCAAGGCACAGGGCAGGGGTGGGGGGGTGTCATAGCAGAAAATCTCAGGATGCAGGCAAAAATCACAAATAGAAAAAAAGTGAATGTATGCTAATCAAGTTCTCCAGACTCAGCCTTCATTATACAGCCAACAGAACCATTAGCCTCAGGCATGGGCAAGTCCAGTGTGAGGGAGCACTGGGTCAGTGGGTTGCTACTCTACTGCCCTCAGCCATGGAATCTCATTTATCATCTCAGTTGTGTCTACTAGTCCCTGAAATACACCGGAACAAGAAGAGAGAAATCTGGGTGACTGCATTTTCCTCAGAGCAAGGAGATATGTAAATGGCATGAGTACAAACCCCATGTTTTATTCATAGTTGTTCAAGTGATAAAATTTTAAGGGAAGTGTCAAGTAAGGCAAATTGATGATTTTAAAGGTCTTGGGTACTTCTGCTCTTGGTATATCTCCAGCCTTCCTAAGAAACAGCATTTAACCTCCAAGTTCGCCTCCTTTATAATGGAAGAGAAGAAAATAAAATTCATTTTTCTTCATTAGGATGTATAAGAGAATAATAGAAATAATTGAAAAGAACTTTTCAAGAATGATGTGTTAATACATACTTTTGTCATATATCCAACCAGTGGACACAGAGGATCATGAAGCCCAGAATTGGAGACAGAATATGAGGAAGACCAAGGTCAGGAAGCAAACTAGATGGCCAAGACAGAGGACGGCTACCTGTCCTCTGTGATTGTGGCCAACAAGGCATCACGTGCCCTGAATGAGATTAGAATAATTTTGTTGAGCATGGAAGCCTTCCCAGAAGTTACTCATTGTACTGCATGATTCTGAATCATTTTACAAATGAGGGGGAAAAAGGTGTCTCCCTGCCTATTGTCTGGAAGCAGCAGGCCTTAAATATAGTAAATGTCAAATCTGTACGAATGCAGTTAAAACACTGGAAATTATACCAAAATGAAGAGATGTTATAAAAACAATTGCAATAAGAAAAATGGTGTTATTCATGAAAACAGGAGAAAGGGAAGAAGAATTTTCAGTACTCTGAAGGCAAGGGAAGGTTGATCATCAGATGGTATTTTTCCATTATTAATTGGAAGTAAAGCATGCAGGTGAGAACTGTGACCACCCAGGCTATCCCATCATAAAGGTAATCTCTCTTTAGGACATTCTACCACTGGAGTACAGGCTAAGAGTCCAAGGGAACTGGATTCAAACCTTATTTCTCCCTGATTGTACCTCCTCTTTAGCCTGACTCTGGTGGTTCACTCTGCAGTCATGCTTGAGATGAGGGAATGAGCACTGAGTGTTATGTGCAACTGATGAATAAATAAATTTTACCTCTGAAACTAATGCACTGTATGTTAATTAAATTGAATTTAAATAAAAATTTTTTTAAAATCACCTTACAAGATCTCCCCCTTTCTCCAGTCAAATGTCTAACTCTTTCTGGGTCCCGTTTCCACCACTTCTGTGACCCAAGGGTGGTTTTGGAAGGCTAACCTCAGAGTCCTCTGCATGTGACCCAAGATAAGCACGACTGGCTTCCCAGGTTGGTCAGAGGGAAACCCAAAATCTGAATTGCAAACTTTTTACAATGAAGAGGCCAGAGTTTCTTTCTGCCCTTGCTATGACCTTCAATAATATAATGCAACTATATAACCCTTTGTTCTCCTCCATCCATCATTATTATACTCTTCCTCTTTCTTTAGTTAAAGACTTAGGTCAGGCCTGCAAATTTTGGCTATTGAGTTGCTAAACTGTAATATAAGGAAATTTAAAGATTATTTTTTCATTATTTTCACAGCTTCTAAGACTATTATCATCTTCCTGCAGATCATATTTTTGAATGTTAAACGCTCTCTCTCGTAGCATTCTTTCTAGATTACAAATCATAATCTCTACTCTGAATCTGTAGACACACTCAGATGAGGGTCAGGTGCTCAGAAAGTTCAAAGGAAGATGTACATTAGTAATTTTCTGAAAATATCTTTCACTGCATTGTAAAAAAATAGTCCCTGGAAGATGTTGAGCAGTTAGTAAGTCATCCTATTGCTATTTTCAAAATAATAATCATCTGTATTTGTAATAACATTTAATAATGCCAATCTAGTACTTACCAACCAGTGAGCATAAATATCTTGAAATTATATGTCTGAGTAGATTTTCTTACAAATTCATAAATAAGCTATCATTATTTATTTATCTATCTATCTATCTTGGTCATTTTACTTAGACTGAGACATCTAGAGTCTGATCTGCCTCCTACGTACTAACAAAATTAGTGTTTTTGAACTCTGATGCTGGAGGGAGAAAGTAGAGAGGCCACAACAGCCCCCTGGAACTAGTGAATTTCAGGTCAGACTCTCCTAGGCTTCACTCACTCTTTTAACAATTGGCCTAAGGACCGGTGAAGAGTTACCATCTTCCATGGTCTGATATGTCCTCCTGAATGGCAAAGTTTTGTAGAACACAGGGATATTCTGGAAGCCACGATGACTCCGAAATTACCTTAGAAATAACGCCCCAAGTAGCCGAAGGAAATTGTTGTAGAAAGACAATGATTACTGAAAAAGAAGCTTGTGTTCTTGAAATACTTTTTCCATGGGTCCTCCTGCTTTCAGGTAGCATATGTTTTGGGATACTTAATGAGAATAGAAGCCCTGTTGGGGCGCATGGGTGGCTCAGTGGGTTGAGCCTCTGCCTTTGGCTCGGGTCATGATCCCAGGGCCCTGGGATCGAGCCCCACATCTGGCTCTCTGCTCAGCAGGGAGTCTGCTTCCCTTCCCCCCCACCCCCGCCTGCCTCTCTGCCTACTTGTGATCTCTGTCAAATAAATAAATAAAATCTTAAAAAAAAAAGAAAAAAAGAAAATAGAAGTCCTGTTGATGGAGGAAATGATCTCACGAGGACACTTGGCCTCTGCTGTTGTTAAGTCCGAGCTCTAAGTTCTAGATGATGCTGCACTTCTTTGACAGGTAGGCACTTCTGGGATATTTAGTGGCCTTACAGTAAGGAGCCATGCAGCAAATGCAGCTCCCCTGCCCTTCATGTGTCAGAATAGGTCAGTGCAACAAAAAGTGATTTTCCCAGTAGCCTGGAACAGCATTCAAAACTTAGTCCTCCAGGATGAAAAAAATGTGGCATTACAGTGAGCACTTCCCATTGCAATCTATTTGTCTCTATTTAGATTAATTATGGTTGTAGGAAAGACTTCACCCCATCAGTGATCTGTATCCAAAAAGCCCCATAAGGCTGTCTCCATTATTATTGCTTGTCTCATTTGTTCACTCACTCTTCAGCATGATTTGAAACATACCCAATGGTGAACTTGAAGCAAATATTTCCAGAAAGCCCACCACAGCTTTTAAAATAACTGAATGAAATGTTCTGCTCAGAACAATCTCTGTATCCCATTCTGTTTTATGATTCTCTCACTGTACTTTTCTTACTTCAGGTCATCTGCCTGAGTGGAAATGAATTATGGATAGAAGAAAAGTCAGTGATGATGTGGAAATGCATTTTAAATCTTTGTCTTTATAAAAACAACTGTAAATTATAGCAGCAGAGGGAGAGGAGAAAAGTGCCTAGCCTGCCCACACCACTTTCCCAAATTAATTTTTATCCTTCATTTTAAAAATAAATCCTGTAGTAAGATGGAAATTAACTTGCCAATTAAATAGTAAATTATCAAGAATAAGCAAATCATACTTACAAGGCAAATTTGAAAATCTCCCTTCAGGGGCAACTGGGTGGCTCAGTGGGTTAAAGCCTCTGCCTTCGGCTCAGGTCATGATCTCAGGGTCCTGGGATCGAGCCCCCCATCGGGCTCTCTGCTTGGCGGGGAGCCTGCTTCCCCCTCTCCCTCTGCCTGCCTCTCTGCCTACTTTTGATCTCTGTCTGTCAAATAAATAAATAAATCTTTAAAAAAAAAATCTCCCTTCAGTGACAGTGTGAAGTGCTGAAGATGGGACCTCACCAGTGAAAGTTTAGACTATAGAGTGGGGCTGAACTTTGTTTGAGGGACACCTGGGTGGCTTAGTCAGTTAAGCATCCACCTTCGGCTTGGGTTATGATCCCAAGATCGTGGGATTGAGTCCCACATGAGGCTCCTTGCTCCATGGGGAGCCTGCTTCTCCCCCTGTTTGTGTGCTTACTCTCACTAACAAATAAATCAAAATAAATAAATAGGTAGATAGATAGATAGATAAATGCTGTTTGAGAAGCAAGTATTTGAAGTCCCCATTGCATATCTTCTGAGAAGAAGTTTTCAAACTTTAGGTTGCCTTAAAATCACCTAGAAGGTTCCTCAAATTGCAGATTGTTGAACCCCACCTCCAGAGTTTCTGATTTAGTAGGTCTTCCGGGGGGACCTATGATTTGACCATTTTAATAACTGTCAGGGGTTGTTGTTGCTGCTCTGGGGACCACACAGGAAGAACTACAAAGCTGGAGGGCTTTTTTGGGCCATGCTCACACCCTAACTCTTCTTCCTCAAGAGAAGAGAAATAATTAATCTTTGGGGGAAAATTATGGAACAGGCTTAGCTCCACTGTTTTTTCTTTTTCTTAGACCTTATCAGGACAGGCTTAGGCAGCCTTATCAGAGAGAGGCTTAGGATGCCCAATGCTGAAAACAATTAGAGAACCATCAAAGCATAATTTTCAAAAGTTAAAGATAAGTCTATTGCAAATACACAGTTAACACGAATCAGAGACTTATTTAAGGCAATAATGAGGGAAATGGAGGATTGGTAAGGCTGGTTCAAAAAAGTATAGGAGAGAAAACACAGAACCCTGAAATAAGATTATTGCGATGTAAAATACAAAAGTACTTAATGTCTAAAATTGTCACATCTGGGGTTATCTTCTGTACTGGTTAGAAGACTACTGCATCTCTTTTGAAGAAGCATCATTTACTGTATAAAACCATAACTCAATATTTCGCTTCACAGAATCTAGGTTTTTATCCATGATAAATAGTAAATCAAACAAAACCACATTCCTTTAAAGTGGGGGGTTAGCAAACTACAGCCAATGAGCTAAGTAAATCCAACCCTTTACCTGTCTTTGTAAATAAAGTTTACTGGACACAGCCACACTCGCTCACCTACGTAGGTTTGTGGCAGTTTGTAGTCAGCTACAACAGTGAAAATTAAATAATCACCGGCTGGTCTTATTACATTGCTCCAACATGACACCTAAAAGCAGTGCAGTCATTCTTTTATCCTACTTCCCACCTTTGTATAGTGTTCTCAACAGAACAAACAAGCACTAAATGAGGCAACTGAACAGTAGGAGTTTGGAAAGAGAATTGCTGGATTTGTACAGTACCAACTTAGCCAAGCTAAAACTACATTTCCTAGCATCCCCTTCCTTGAGACAAAGACAGCTTCAATATGCCCCTCAGCTTACTAAACCATAGACAGGCATCTTCCTGACTCTAGGCTCCTGACCTCCCTTTTCTTAGAACATTTATTTTTGAAAACTTGTAGTTGTAAATTCTTTCTCTGTCTTTCTGAGTTGTAAATCTTTTAAAAAGCCTCTTGCCAGTTTTGCAGCCTAAAACTTTCTTAAGGAGTAGGGGACTATCCTTTTAAGGGGTAATCAGGGAAGATAACACCCCTGACTCCCAGACTCTCTGGGAGGGGAGAAGCCCAACTTCAGTGGACAACTTGCTCCAAGTTGTCATGAAGAGAAAGTTTAATTTTCCTTTGGGTAAGGTCACTTAACAAACAGGGGGGTCTAAGATTTTTGCAACCAAGCCCTTAAAAACTCCTGCCATTTGCTTCACTAGAGATAAGCTCAGAGTTCTGATATGTCTCTTCATTTGTAATGACCTTGAACAAAGCCTTCATTGCCTATCCAGCATTGTCTGGTACAGTTTTTGCTTTGACATCTATACATTTTGTTATTAGCATGGAACACGAGGGACATTTTTGCATGATATTCAGAAGACAGAAGTGGGTCAGAAGCCATATTTTTTTTTTTTTTACACTCAGGTCAGTGCAAGACAACAAATGGTGTTGTATCTCACATAGCTTTGCCCACATGCTAGATGTGAACTGGTTCACAGATCCAGAGCCCCTTAAATGAAAGAAAGGCTTGCTACCTATAGGAAAAGACCCTCTTTCATGAAGAAGGTATATAATGTAAATCTTCTAGCCTTCCCTTAAAGAGGTGTGCAATCGTTTATTGGGCTAATTGTGCATTGCAAAAGAGGAAATAATCAGATTTTTGAGGGATAATCAGAGATTGACTCTAAACTTAAACCAATTCCTGGAGACCAAAAATTTCATTGTGATGCACCAATTATAGTAGAGGTTAATGGAAGTCTGAAATTAATTGACTTTTGACTTGGGTCTATCTCACAAGGAACCAATGAGTTTCCACACTTACCCTGTGAGTTATTTCCCAGATTTCAGAATGCATGATTGTAATTGTCATGCTCAGAAACTGTAAGAATTCCCACTTTGGTTTCCTAACCTATGGAGTGGAAACTATTATGTTAGGGAAAGCCAAGTGGAATCCCCTAGAACTACCTAGATAGTAAACCAAAAACAACATTGCATTCTTAGAGGAATTTCAGACATTAGTACCATCGTTAAAGACTTGAAAGATGCAGGGATAGTGATTCCTGTCACATTCCATTTAACTTGCCTCTTTGGGCTCTGTGGAAGACAGATGGATCTTGGAGAATGACAGTGGGTTTCTACAAACTCAACCAGATGGTGACTCCAATTGCAGTTGCTCTTTCAAATGTGGTTTTGTTACTAGAGCAGATCGGCATATCCCCTGGCATATGGCATAAGGCTATTGATCTGGCAAATGCTCTTTACTCCCTACCCGTTAGTAAAGACCAAGAGAAACACTTTACTTTTGGCTGTGAGAAACAACAGTGTATCACCACCATCTTACCTAAGAGCTATATCAATTCTCCAGCCTTATTTCATAATCTAGTCTGCAGAAACCTTGATTACCTCTTCTTTCAGTAGGATTTCATGATTGTTCATTTTATTTATAATATGTAGCTGATTGGGAAGGATGTAAAAATAGTAGCAGCTACTCTAGGCATTATTTATAAACATCATTGCCGGTGGATAGGAAATAAACTTCACAAAAATTCCAAGACTGGCTAGTTAATGAAATTTCTAAAGATCCAATCAATGGCCCATGACATTTCAAAGTATCACTTCCAAAATGAAGAACAAATTGCTGCATCTGTCCCCTCTCACCACTATCTTTTTGATGTTTGATGCAAAATATACATCATTTGAATATGCTACTCTGACCCATTTATCTAGTAACTCAAAAAGCCTTTAGTTATCATGGAGCTTCAGAACAAGAGAAGAACCTGCATCATGTATAAAAGGCCAAGCAAGTTGTCCTACCATCCATACCATGTGATCTATACAATACAACAGTTCTTGTAGTCTCTTTTCTCTTTGTCAGATAGTAAGGCTGTATGGAACTTCTGGAAGTCCTTCTAAGTGATTCACAGAACAGATATTTAGGGTTTTGCAGCAAAACTGCACCTTCTTTTGCAAATAATTATTCTCCTTTGGTAAAACATCTCTGGCTTGCTATGGAGCCTTAGTAGAAAAACAACACCTAACCATGGGCCACCACATTACCATATGGCCTTAACTACCCATCAGAGTGTTGCCTGATTCACTGATTCATACACTTGAGAGAGACGGTAGTATCCCATCATCAAACAGAAATGATAGATATGAGATTGAGCTCAATCACTTTCTGAAGACAGAGTGAGTTGTGCAAGCAAATGGCCCAAATGCCCCCAGCCCATTTTCCTATTATATTACTTTCTCCTTCTTTTTTTAAAATTTTTTTTAAATTTATTTATTTGTCAGAGAGAGGGAGAGAGAGCAAGCAAGCACAGGCAGACAGAGTGGCAGGCAGAGGCAGAGGGAGAAGCAGGCTCCCTGCTGAGCAAGGAGCCTGATGTGGGACTCGATCCCAGGACACTGGGATCATGACCTGAGCCGAAGGCAGCCGCTCAACCAACCAAGCCACCCAGGCGTCCCTACTTTCTCCTTCTTAACCATCACCTATAACCTCATGGAGAGTTGTTTAAGGAAGATCAAATTTGTCCTGACTTACAGATGATTCTGTACTACTTGAAGGTATGTGGCTACAACATTACAGCCCCTCTCTGGGACATCCCAGAACAATGGTAAAAGAAAATCTACCCAGTAGTCAGAACTTCAAGCAATGTGGGGTGCCTGGGTGGCATAGTTGGTTAAGCATCTGACTTTTGGTTTCAGCTTGGGTCGTGATCTCAAGTCTCAGGGACCCTGCATTGGGCTCTAGGCTTTGTGTGGCTTCTGCTTGGGATTCTCCCTGACCTCTCCCTCTGCTCCTCCCAACCCACACTCACTCTCAAATAAATAAATATTTAAAAAATAATAACTTTAAGCAATGTACCTGTTGTTCATTTTACCTAAAAAGAGAGATGATCAGAAGTATGGATCTACACTAATTCAAAGGCAATAAATAGGTAATGATTTGGCTGGGTGATGAAGGACTTGGAAGAAACACAATTGGTGAAAAAGATATCTGGGGAAGAAATATGAGGTAGATCTCTCTGAATTACACAGAAAGTGAAGATAAGCTCAGAAGGTTTATTCTGGCACTAAGCTCTATTACCACTCATGCTCATTGTCACTGACCTGACTCATCATGTTGGTGAAGTGTAGCAGCCTACTTCCCTAGCTCTCACTGAGTCTCTTTTTACTTCTCTAAATCATGGCCAGTTCCATGTTTAGCTCTGATGAAGAGGACCAGCTTTTCTTCAGGTCACCCCATCATTCAAGCTAGAGACTTGGTGATGGTAAGAGCTCTATGTGGGTTCAGTTAGCCCTTGTGCATTCTATTGCCTTTGCTCTCCTCAGTCCATGTTTATTTTTCCTTCCTCACTGTCTGCTCTGTTGACTTTATTCACAGAACCAGATGTATTACCAACAGCTTCATAAAGTGTTTAACCAGCTCTGTAATAGTGCAAGAACAATAAATAATGAATCCCATATTCTGTATCACTCCCAGGAGCTTTGTTTTTCTGATCAAATCCCATTGAACCCAAAACCAATTTAAAAAATGAGCAAGAAATGTTGAGGAAGACATAATATAGGAGGATAATTTTAAGTCAAAATTTCAAAGAAATAATTGCAAAGGGCAAAATGAAAGATCTTAGGATGGGAGAAAAAAATGTGTATATGCCCATTGGGGGAAAAAGGAATATGTTATAAAGAGGAAAAAATGTTTTGAGGTATATGAGGGTATCAGAATACAGAAATCTATGAAATTTCTGTATTTCAGAAATTTTTACCTCTTCTGGTGGGCATTAGTGACACGGGTTAATGGCATAGCATTTTTATCATGAGGACTGAAGTGGCCAAGAACTGAGCCCCTCACTCCAGAAAGTCCTATAACAAAGCCCAAGACAGAGAGAGGTAGGAATCTCTTCCAAGGAACAAAGCCAGGATAATGTGCTAAGACATGACATGCAGAAATGTGAGTCCAGAAGAAGGACAGTAAGTCTCCATGACTTGAACCACTTTAATAACCACCATTTAATTAGCCAGGTATAGCACCAACCATTTTATATACATTTTTTCATGAAACTTTATACAGTGAGTATTATTCTTGTGCAGATAAAGAAACAAAAACCTACAGGTTAAATAACTTACCCAAGTTTGCATACTTAGAATTAGAACCTCTTGCATTTAAACACCATTCTCCCTGATTCCAAATGTTTTGTAAGAACTAGTAGGAACTTGAAGCAACCAGAAGGAACTTGAAGCAATGCTAGGACAGTAAGCTACAAGCTCGAGGACCACTACATATCCTGTGCCTAAAGCCTGACTTTGTTTTGATGTGTATGAACTTACAGGTGAAAATTTAGATGGACAAGCTGAAAAAATTACAAAGATAGGTAAGTGGTAGCCACGTAGAAATACAAAAACCTGCAAATTCTGAGCACACAAGAATCCTATGTGCAGATATATACACACAACTTGGCAGAAGTCTGTCAAAAAACAAATAAAACCTAGCCTCTTGTTCATGTAAATTATATTCCAAATGGCATGAATTCCAATTTTCCCCCTTTAATGAAGTAGAGTTGAAAACTCTTCTTTATGTATGCCAAGACAAAAAGGAAGAGAAGAGAAACGTGTGTTTTGAATGTCAAGCGGCTGCAAAAGGTACAAAATGAACTCCCAGCACCCTTAAGAGACAGCACTGGGTATAGTGCATAAACAATGAATCTTGGATCACTGAAAAAAAATTATAAAATTTAAAAGATAAAAAGAGAAAGAAAAAGAAACAGCATAAAGTGGTGCGTAGGAGCATGGATAAGGGAACCAGATTGCAGGTATCTGAGTCCCAGCTCTGCCACATTCTAGCTACAGCAAAGTACCCAATCTCACTGCAAATCCTTGTTCTTATCTGGAAAATGGGGCTAATAATTTCTATGAGGATTATTTATGTTCACATTTGTGAAATGCTTAAAAGAATACTTGGCCCATGATAAACCACATAGTAAAGTGTTTCATAGTTAAGTTAAATATTTGACACTGTTGAGGACATACTATAGGCATGGGTCAAGTCAAGGGTCATCTCCTTTGTGAGACTGTTTTCAGTACTCAAGTATGTTTTTTGGTGAGACTGCTTCCAGTGATTCAATCAACAAGGTTTTTTTGGTTTTGTTTTTGTTTTTTTGAGTGCCTGACAGGTTCGAAGTAGTGCTCTCAGTCTAGGATTAAGGTGGTAAACAGAGCTGACGCTAACCCTAACATCATGGACATTTATTGTTCTAATCCTCTAACACCTTACGTATTATTCTAACCTATTAGAGGATTCACCATGTTTTGATAACATTTGTTAAATGTTATTTACAATATTATTTTCCTTAGTTGTCTATAAATTTTTCCAGATCCTGAAATGTATGTTTCTTTCCCTTTAAGTTTAAATAAAGAATAGATACTCAAAAATGCCAGTTGAATTAAGAAGGAAGAGAGAGAGAGGGAGGGAGGAAGGAAGGAAGGAAGGAAGGTAGGGAGAGAGGAACCAAGAAGGTGGAATGGGCAGCAGCACTAATCCTGGATTCCAACTGCTTGAGTCCAAACCTGGGGCAATGTCATTATGTGACATTAGGTAGGATACTTAACCTCCTCAATCGCCAGTGCCATCAGCTATTAATGAGGATGATGGTAATGTACTGACTCTGGTGAGATATTCTATGAGATCAAAAGAACTAATGATTTGAAAGCTTGTAGCACAATATATGACATATAATAATCACACCATTTAATATATTACTATTATAAACTAATGAACAAAATAGACTTTAGAGAAAACATTCTCTAAAGATGGTGCTATGATTCAACATGTGTAGAAAGTGTTAAAATACCTTTATGCATGTGTGTGTGTGTGCATGCAAGTATACAAAATGGCATTTCTAAGATTTCAAAGTCCTGTAATTTTTATTTGAGCAAATAAAAATGGTACCGAAAGATTGATTTTCTCTAACTTACTACTCACCATTTTAATGCCATGAACAAAAGGATTGTAATGTTGGGTCCCTGCCATACTGTCATACAGACCAATTACAGCAAAGTCAATGAATCAAATGCAATTTAGTCTGGCTCAGCCAGATCCAGCTGGAGGCTGTTTCTGCACATGAAGCAGAAAAAACATTATAGACCGTAATTTCTGCTCAGATCAGTCAGTCTCAGTCATTCTAGTTGGCAGGCAATTGGTCTGACTAACATGATTCTGCGTGAATGATTCTGTAATGGTGGAGAAAGCACAACCTTTAACCTGTAATAAAGTAGACTGGGTACATTCTTCTTAACTCAATAGAGGGTGATCACCAGGCATTTAGGCTGTAATATCACCTTCTATATACCTCCCTAAGAAACTGCATTTGGATATGTAGAAAGTTACAAGATCAGACTCTTGACCTTTGAACCTAGTGCCTTAATTGAGTAAGTCTTTTAAGTGTCCTAGATAGAGATGAGTATATTTTGCAAGTGGGGATAATATTAACATTTAGGACCCATGTGACCAGAGGACTGGCTGTGGAAGAATGTAAAGAGAGCCATTAATTCTGTCCCTACATCTACATTCTTATAATATGACATTGCAGATTCTACCATCATGAGATAAGTTGTGTGCACCCACATCTTGAATCTGAGCTGGCTGTGTGGCTCACTGCTTTGAATTATGACACAAGAAGAGCCTTTAAAAACTTCCATGCATTAGATCTTGTTCTTTTGCTGTATCTGGAACCCTAAGATAACCACAGAAGATAACCTGCTGGAGAATGAAAGGAAGAAAATTTAGATATCCATCCAATGGTAAGCTGGCTTGCAGTCATGATATAGCCAGACTGTAAATGTAAATAAGGCCAACACTGCCAACTAAATGCAGATACCTGAGTAAGGCCAGGTGAGGCTAGCAGATCGCCATTCATTAACCCAAACCCAGTTGTTGATCTGCAGAATTATAAGTTAATAAACAGCTGTGTAGAGCCATTAAGTTTAGGGATAAGTTATTATATGCCAACTGATACAATGACGAGGGGAGAGGTGGGGGCAACATTGGTGCCATGGTCTATCCCTGGATCCCACATGTTTTTGACAACAAAGAGATTTTGGAGTATGGGCAAGTTGACTTAATTCTAAGCCCAAGTATGTGGCGGACCTAGAGTTTTCCATCCATATATTCCTTATTTCAGGACTAACTGTAAATGAGAGAATCAGATCAGGGAAGATTTAATTTTACATTTAAATGTTCAGTGTGACTAGGAATTAGTGAGTTAGAAAACAGCGTGTGGCTTGGGCACTTTTCTAAAATTAAGGATGTTGTTAATGTTTTAAATGGAGATTAGATAATTAGGTGCTTCTGTTGAAATTTCTCTAGAGTGGCAGTGGACAATGACTTAGAACTGAGATACAGATAAATGTTAGTAACGGGTCTTTTTCTGGGTTATTTGGTGGGAAGCCTTGGTGGTCATAACGTTCTCTTCCCAATGCCCACCTACTGACATCTGAATCACTGTCCTTGTCTGGTTCAACCTGTTCACCATTTCTTGATAGCTTCTGCTGACTAGACCCCAGGCTCAGAGTTTATGAATAACTCCGGCCTCACCATGGCATTCTGGCCAAGGAGACAGGCACCTTCACATCTTTTATGTCTATTTGACACCCTTATGTCTATTTGAGAAGAAATGCTAATTAATTTGTGGCTTTCAACGTCTTTATTATTTTAGACCATTATGTTGGCAGCCTCTAGTAAAAAGCAGAACCCTATAGCTGGGGTTCAAATTCTGGGTCCACACTCATACATGCCTAGTCTTGAGAAACTCACCAAAACATTGTGATCTTACTTCTTCTTCTATAAATGGGAAAATAACATTTGTTTTAACTAGTTGGTGGAATTGTTGTAAGGATCAAAATAGTATCCATACAACACATACACATACACATATGCATAATGCTATTTTAGGATTTCAATAAATATTAATTATGATTATTACTGTTCTTTGATAGCCTTAAAACTCCAGCAATCAGAGCTATGGTAGTAGAATACATTACAATTTAATTCTCTATGTCTTTATATATGTATTCTAGTCCTTGAATTCAGGATGAAATAGATCTGTGTGGGGAAAGTGAAGAGTCTGAATGAGTATTAACCTTGTTATTGGCTGATGCAGAGAGATTTTCACATATACATGGAAATTTGGTGGGGGAGGTGGGTGATGATGATTTTACTCTGAAATAGAGTATGGATTCTCTTTCTTTCGAATTGCTTGCCATTTCTATTTAGATGATTCATTGTCTAAGCAACCAAGTCCTTAACTATCTTACAAAGGAGAGATTGTCTGTAGGTGTTTCCAACAATGGAATTACAATGCAATTATGTTGCCCAACTGGTATAAAAAGTTTCTACAAAGCCAGCCCAGTGCATTGTCTTTCTTGGTTACCAGTTGATATCAATGAAGAAAACATCTCTGAGAGAAAGAAATAGTTTTTTGGAAGAACAAATAATTATTTTACTTTTTTTTTCTTTTCCAAAATGCTAATATTTTATTCCTTTCAAGAAGCTCTGCCTTTTCTACATAAATGCATTTTGGTGAGTGCTTTTGACTTTGAGTATATTTCAAAACGTATTTCATCATTTTCATGCTTCTGATTTCATAATTTATGCAATGTCTAGAGGGACACTTGTTGTATTCATTTATTTCTCACATACATGTTGGTTGGGTGTTGTGTGTCAAGTATGGGGCCATAGAACAGTGATCCAGAACAAAGTGAATGGTGTAGTCCCTGATCTTTTAGGCTCTCATTGCTATTCAAGTCTTCTCCTGCCCTACCTCCACTTGGCTCCTTCCTAGAGATTTCTCTTTTTCCCTGATCCCTTTCTCCTGAGAAAACCAGCTCAATTCCAGAGTACCAATAGGAACTACAAAGTACTTTTTATAAATTACTTCATAAGGTTCATCTATAATGATCATAATTTACAGATGAAAATGTTGAATTGTAAATGGTAGAGACAGCATTTAAACCTAGGTTTATTTAATTCTATTGTCCTTAATATGCATTACTTGGTATTACCTTTAGTCTTTGCTAGAAATAAGCCACCTTCCAAAAGTGGATTTTAAGGCCTCTGAAGGTAACCAACGTAATTTTCATCTTTATTAATTGATCTGCTTTATGTACATTTTATTGATTAATTCTTGCTATTTATGAATCATTTAACTCCACCATAGAAATGAGGAAACTGGGAATCAGCTTGGTTAAGAAACATCCCCAAGTTCACTCAGCTAATTAGTGGTAAAACTGTCACTCAAATCAATATCTCATGTCTAAAATCCATGTTTCTAAGCTGCTTCTTTAAGATTTGAGAAATTTATTACAAATTTTAAAAACAGATTGTGGAGATAAAAACAATTCTACAACAGCAAAAATTTCAGGACAAGGATGATATTAAGGACATATGAATAGACAGGGAAAAAGTACAAGGAACTCTGATCCTTCTGTTAGCATTCCATTATAGTAACATTTACTAGTGAATGCTCATAACTAATTTTCCTTTCTATCTGCTTGAAAATGAGGATAGAAATTTAGAAAGACAGGAAAGTAAGGCATAACAGGATTGAGACTATTGGATTATAGTAAAGAAAATATGAATTTAGGTTTCTTTCACACATTAAGCATGATAATAATTCCAGATGAGTCAGAGAGCAAAATATAACATGTTTTTAAAATGCCTTATAATATTGAGCTTTTTTGGTTCTTTTTCTCTAATGGAAGCTGTGGTCTGATGGACAGGGTGCTGGCTGTGAACACAGAAGGTCAGAGTCAATGCCCTACATTTAGCACATTCTACTTCTACAAAATTTGGTAAGTTGCTTAAGGTCTTGAAGTTGCTGTCAAGTAGTCAGATTAGAATAATACCAAGATACCTAAAATATGTAATATGAAAAACTGTGACCACATACTCATGAGCACACACACAAACACACACATGACCCATACTTCTGAGCAGAGTCACTGCCAGTCTCTATTGTGCCTTTGGTGTCCTTGACTTTATGTTTGGAGCATGAGCTTCTTAGATAATAATTTTTAACTGTCTAAGAATGTCTACATGAAATCAAAACAACTTAATATATCAGTCAAGGTAATGAACTGTCAATTAACATGCAAGTCAGTTAAGTAGGTTGCTCAGTACCAAGTAGTACAAACAACTTTAGTTGATAGACTGAATTATATCTCATTATATAACTCATTATATCATCTAGCAGAGTAATATATGTAGGCCGCCTCCTAAGTGTACGGCCATCCCTGAGACTCTCAATAAAGCAAGATTTTTTTTTTTAAAGATCCCATTTATTTATTTGAGAGAGAGGCAGTGAGAGAGCATGAGCGAGGAGAAGGTCAGAGGGAGAAGCAGACTCCCCGTGGAGCTGGGAGCCCGATTCGGGGGTCCCGGGTCTCCGGGATCATGACCTGAGCCGAAGGCAGTCGTCCAACCAACTGAGCCACTCAGGCATCCCTCAATAAAGCAAGATTTTAATGGTAATGATAATGATTCTACTGATTTCCTTATATTTTATAATATTTTTCAGCTTACAAATTGTTCTCACATGTGTGACATAATTTAATGGCTCAAAATATCTGAATACATATAAGTTATTTGCCTTTCTCCTCACACACAAGCCTTTATCAAACAATGAAGACTAACATTCACACCCATAACCTCTTAATGTTTTAATCATATAACTTTATGATCTGATTAATCAGTTGAAAACCATGTAAATTAAGTGGTTTTATTTATTTGTACTTAAACAATTGTTTGATTAAAGGAATATTTACCTTGGGGTACTTTCAAATAGTATCTCTGTCCTAATAAAGTATGTTTCCATTTAAAAAGTTAGGGACACCTGGGTGGCTCAGTTCATTAAGCGGCTGCCTTCAGCTCAGGTCACGATCCTAGGGTCCTGGAATCGAGTCCCACAACAGGCTCCTTGCTCAGTGGGGAGCCTGCTTCTCTCTCTGCCTCTGCCTGCCACTCTGCCTGCTTGTGCTCTCTCTCTCTCGCTCTCTCTGACAAATAAATAAATAAAATCTTAAAAAAAAGTTAAAATTTATAAACAGATTTTGTACAGGACATGCCTGTTTTAGTCACTAGTTATAGCAAAAGAGTCTTAAACAATAAAATCTATCTTTCACATGCACAAGTCTGATGTCAGTCAAATGTCTTTCCAGAGCTGCTTTTCTCCATGTAGTGACTCAGACTGTTTATTTGTTGAGTGCTGCCATTTCAATTAATTGCCTCCATGGTCACTGTCAGAGAGAAAGAGAGATTATGGAAATGGCATACTTGTTATTAAAAGCTTCAGCTGGAAATAAGATGCATGGATTTCACTTGCATCTCACTGGCTAGAACTAGTCACATGACCCTGCCTACCTGAAAGGGGTCTGGGAAGTACTTTTTTCCTGTGTTGTCTGGAAGGAGAGAAAAATCAGATATGAAAAGCACTAGTAAACTTCACCACCATTGCCCTGCAAATATTGAGATAACATTTCCTTTTTTAAATCTCATTTTTTCCACTGACTTCTCTACATAAAATAATTCAATGTTGAAGTGAGAGATTTTCTTACTTTTTTGAGATATGAAATAAAAGATATTTGACAAGCTTCATGCTTTTACTTTTATCTACAAATTATACGTTTTAAACATAATGACAATGCTTTAAAACACAGTTTGGTACATGTCGGTAATAGCTTTTAATGACTCAGAAAGAATATAATAATCTACCATAATCAAAACTAATCCACCATAAAGAGTACAGAAATATCAAATAGCTTATTCTGTGGAAACAAATCCAAATTAATTGCCTCATTTGTTACATCATATATAATATGCACTTTAACAGTGCCATGACTTTGTACAGACATCTAGTGTCTCAGAGAAATTTAGAAAAACATTCTCAAATAAGGTTTCATTGGAAAAGAAGTAACGTATAAGGATGCATCTACTAATTCTCTGTGGGTTTTATTATGGTGATGCAACAATTATTTACTCAATTATGTCTAACAAAAATAAAATAAAGCTTTCCATTACACTCTACTTTTTTGGGGAACCAGCGCGTGCATGTTCATGCCCACATACCCTCTTTCATACAATTTTTTTGAAAGTCCTTGTACTTTAATTATCCTACATAAAATGATGAATGAAATGGCTCTTCAACAAAAGGCAGCACGAACTGTCCATCTTTCCAGAATTTGTGGAAATTTAAGCTACCTTGTCTGCTTTTTCTTTTTTCTTCTCTCTCTCTCTCTCTCTCTCTCTCTCTCAACTACTATCTTTTGTCTCTGTGTGTTTGTAGCTTTCATATTCTTTGGTTGGGTTTGGATCCAGACTGTGGGTTAGGTTAGGTCTCCTGCACATACGCATCTATGTTCTTATCTGGAGCATCTCTGTGGGCTATGGTCTTCCCATGGCTGAGTGTAGGAGCACAAGAGCACAACCACTGGAACTAGGCTGTTCCCAAGAAAAAGTATAAAATATATATTACCTGATGTAATTTGATTTGTAGATTGTGGGTAAAATGGGGATGCATAAGCAAGCTAAAGAAGGAGGAGGAGGACAAAGTGGGAAAGGATACAAGAAGAAAGAAAAAGAAGAGGAAGAAGATGAAGGAGAAGAAATAGAAATTATTAACTCCAGATAACAATTTTTTTAAAAAAAGGAATTTATATAGAGTTATATATGTATACACATATATACATATATGAAACCATATCAGCAAAATGATGAAGGTAGAGGAGAATACTTTTGAGATGCATATATTAAAGCTAAATCCTTGCCTTTCCTTATAGAAAACTTATTTATATTTAAAATAGAATGCCTTCAAAAATTCCAAGTGTTTTCAGAAACAAGTCAGAATTAAAAGTCAAATGCAAAGGACTGAAATGAGAATGACATTAGAACTCTTAAAAGCAACACTGAGGCTGAAAGATAATTTATATAATTTGTAACATTTTAAAAACCACCATATTAATAAGGTATAGTATTTTAAATATGGGGTTAAACATCAAAGGAAATAGTTAAATGCTTTGAAAATGCATTTTGGGGAGAAACTGTATTCAGAATTGGGGGAAAAGGGGAGACAAGATGGCGGGAAAGTAGGAGGAGGCACCGTTTCAACCTGTACCCTAAAGTGAGCTGATTTCCTACCAAAGAACTCTGATCACCCATGAAATCAGCCTGAGATCAGAATTATACATGTCTGGAAGATGCCAGTGGGCAGGTAAAGCGTAGTGGGAACATCGGACTAATATCAGAAGATAAACAAAAGGGGGAAGGAGCCACCAGAGGTGACCCAATGGAAAGTGATACCCCAATACGAGAGTACCCTGGGTCTGGGGACCAGCATTAACTTGAAGTCTGATAGAAAGCACTCAAAAACAGCAAAGGATCATGGGGGGAATTGAGGGAATTGGGGAGGTTAGGGACAGGGGCTTAAGTCCCCAGACCCAGGACACCCACCCCTGAGCCAGAGAGTGCAGCAAAGAAACCAGGTCTTGGTCTGACCTGCCTAAGAGCGTACCTGAGAGCGCATGGGGTCTCAGAACGGACTGGGAGCTTCGCAAGCCGGCAGAGACACAGCCTTTTTACAGTCCCCACACGAGTGCCGGGCCATGTTATCAGAGCCTGAGACACACACGCCCCACACCCTCCCCTGAGAGACGTGCGTGCAGGCGCCAGCCCGGCGCTCTTAGATCTGGAAAGACCAGCCACTCCCAGCCCGGGCCAGCGGGAAAATCTCAGTGTGCGATCACGGCTTGGAACCTCTCTGGCAGTCTGGAGCTGCCCAGACAGCCACCGCTGTTGTGGTTTTGAGTACAAGCAGGAGTTCCTGTGTCCCCAGGGACCGCAACTCGGAACGTGTTCTGTCAGCGACCAAGGGGGAACTTGTGTGCTCTGCAGCACCCAGAGGGGAACAGACTGAGGCTTCTCTCTGAGAGGGAGG
>PISX010023379.1:0-29857 GCA_004024625.1 Mellivora capensis
AAAAAAAAAAAAAAATTCTACTTACCTTCCTTTTCTTCATCCTTATCCTTCTAACTCCAATCACCTCTCCAATTTTAACCTGCTTTTCTTTTGTATTCCCAATCCTAGTTAGCTTTAGTATTATCTACCAAGTTGCATAAACCACAAACATAATAATCATCTTTGAATCTACTCTTCCTCCTTTCACAATTCCTTCAATTACCAAATCTTACCAATTCTAATTCTGTAGTATTGGGTTTTTTTGTTCATTTGTATGGTATCCTTTTCCTTCCACCCCTTCTGCCAGTTCTTTGTTTCAGTGCATTGTCATGTCTCATTATTTTGCCATTTTCCTGGACTCTTAAATAGCCGCCTTTAAATCATCTTCCACAGACTTATACTTCTGAAATGCAGTTCTTGTCACATCACTGCTTCAAATTCAAGAAAGTCTTTCTATAGCTTCTAGGATAAAAGTATAATCTTAGTCTACACAAAATACTTCATCATCTGATTGTTGTTTTCTCTGTCACTTCATGTTTCACCACTCTTCTCCTTCTACCTTTTGGCCCAGTCATACTGTGCTCAGTTTCCTGAACATTTTATGCTGTTTTATCCTTCTACCTCCATACCTTTGTACATGGCTTTCTCCTGCCTGAACTCCTTCTCCATTTCTTGACTTAATAACTCCCTCTGTATGTTTATATATTTCTTGGTTGGTACTTATTTGACTTAAACCATCTTTTTTCCTAACTCCTGTTGGGCTAAGATAAAGAAAGACCTTGTTAATGTCAACAAAGTACTTAATAAGGTCAACTGTGTGGCAGTGCCAATAAAATTTTAAAAGCACACTTTGTCACAGCTAATGGCAATATGGATAATCTGTCTGAGAATGCCCTGGAGTTGGCAGTTATTGTACTCTATAGCTCTTTGAATTGTGATCAAACAGATAGATAGATGCTTGCATAGTTTTCAGAGCTGATAAGTTAAAATAAATAAAAGTTTTTAGCATTTTCTCAATAATTTTATGAAGCTGTTTTGTGTTAAAATAGTTCCCCTCTCTAACACTTAACTAAGAAACTGAATACATTTTATTTTTGGTAATGATAGGTCTCCTGCCAATAAAATTTGACATGTTAAATTACCAGTTACCCATTATATTTTAATCATTTTATTGAGGACAATTAGAGGTTATACAGAAAACCCTAAACAAATGTGGAGCCTTGCCTTTAGACATTTTATAGTCTCTTTTGTGATACTTCACACTGTGCATCACATCCCATACCCCAGGATGAGGACAATAGCATCCTGTGACTAAAGAATGTAGATTATGAATCATGTAGAAATGGAGATCATTGAAATGCAAATAAAGAAACTATTTTTAGGGATTAGAAATAAAAATTTTGGTCCTAGCTTACCATATTTATTAATAATGAAGAAAAGTCACTGACTTACTATGAATTTTAAATTTTAATTCTCATGGAAGCTTTATTTAAAACAGGTTTGGCAGACCATTTTGAAACTTAAAGCTATTACAAAGAAACTAAGCAAGAAAAAGAATCTGGATAGTGGACTTCATGATATTCAATTCAAGGGCACTTGTTTTCTTTCCAGTACAAGGAAAAATGTTATTCAGTAATGCCAGATTTGTACATTGTAGTGTTGTAGAAAGAATCCAAAACTAAAAGTCATGAGATATAAGTTCTAGTCTTATCTTTATGACTTATTATTAACTATATGATCCTGGGCAAATCAACTAATCTTTCTAGGTTTTCAGTTTCTTTACCTTTAAAAAGCACATCGAACCAGAGTATTTGGTATTTTTGAGTAGTACTCTGCTTTAAAATCACATGATTCTTCATTTTCTATATCTGGGGTTAGATTTTCTTTTTCTTTGAAAGCAAACTGAGTTTTCATTGTAAGCAGACAGTAATAATTTTAGAGATACATATACTTGGAAGTTGAACATACCAATTTTCAAACCTTCATTATTTGGGAATGAGTTTTGTACTTCTTTGGAGCCTAGGTTTTAGATATTAGGCCAGAAGACTTCTTCATTAAAGTCTCCAGTGCGGTGCTATCCAATCAAACTTTCTACAGTATCCTGTATTTTTGGTGTCCAATATGGTAGCCAGTAGACACATGTGGCTGTGGAACACTTGAACTGTTGCTAGTGCGACTGAGCAACTGAATTTTTCCTGTTTGTAATTAAGCTAAATTTACTTGTGACTAGTGGCTCTGTATTGAACAACATAGCTCTAGTGTGTGTGTGTGTGTGTGTGTGTGTGTGTGTGTGTGTGTGTATTTGCATGCATATGTATGCTGAATAGGGAGTGGGGTGGCAGGAAGTAAAGGAGAGTGAAAACCATTATTCTGGATAATAGGATGCTGCCCATATTTCATGAAATGGAATGTAACACATTTCAGGAACTGTTTTCTACCTTTCCTGTTTTTTTTGTTTTGTTTTTTGTTTTGGTCCTTTTGCATTTCATTATGAATTTTGATAACCACTTTGCTTTTTAAATAGAGATATAAATGACATATACAATAACCATTTTATATACTAGACAGCATATTGTTAAAATAATTGTATGCTGAACTGTCTGGGTGGCTCAGTCTGTTAAGTGTCTGCCTCCAGTCCCAAGATCAAAGCCTTGGATGGTCTCCTTGCTCAGCAGGGAGTTTGCTTCTCCCTCTCCCTCTCCCCCTCCCCCTGCTCCTTCTCTCTCTCTCTCACTCACTCACACTCTCTCTCAAATAAATAAATAAAATCTTTAAAAAAATAGTTGACTATTTTTCTAATTAACTTACAGTTTCAAAACTGGGTATTTCTAGTGTATTAAACATGATGCAATAATTAAATTTTCTTATCTTACCCATCCTTAAAATCTTTTGTCATGTGAATCTATGAATGGAGTAATGAGCCATCTGGATTATACTACTTAATTATTCTGTATTTGGAGTAAAACGATATGGTTGAGAATCATGAGTTTCCCCCTTACTGTGTGACCATGTATAAGTTACCTGCTTTAAGCCTCAGCTTCATCATCTGTGAAATAAGGATAATAGTAATACTGACTTTGTATGGTTTTTATGAGGATGAGACTAGATGGTGAATTATATAAAGCCTCTAATACTGTTTGTATAATAAAGATGATGAAGAAAATAGTTTGGGGTTCTGTATTTATGAATTCAGATTCTACATAATGGGTATTTAATGTTTGTAATTTAGTAATGATATATTCTGACATTGAAACTAATTATATTTTTAAAATTTAATTTTGTATTTGTAAATGACAATTATTTTGGTTTTGGGTTGATTTTATTTCTGTCCTCTAAAAAGGACAATGATTATGTAGTAGCATAAAGGAATGGGGATAATTAAGATGAATTTTTTGTTCTCCACATTAAAATATAAATATTTCTATAAAATATTTTGCCTTTTGCTCAGGTCATGATCCCATGGTCCTGGGATCAAGCCCTGGTTCGGGCTCCCTGCTCAGCTGGAAGTCTACCTCTCCCTCTGTCCTCCTCTATCCCCCCCACTTGTGTTCTCTGTCTCGCTCTCTCTCAAATACATAAATAAAATCTTTAAAACAAAAGGAGTATCACTTTAGGAGAAAATGTTGGAAAATGACGTGATGGTATAACTATTCTGCTTATCTTATTTGTAATTAATTAGATATCTGTTAGAATTTGATAAACAATAAATAGTACATTGATAAACCAGTGCCATTACCTGTTTAAATGACTGGCTTCAAAGTGTATCCCAACTTTTTTTAGCATTCAGTTATATATTTATACATCATATGTAAAGTAAGTAATAGCATTGCAGCATTTCGTATTAAATGTAAAGTTATTTTGATGTTGATACATTCATTAATTTTATTGACTTACTATATCATCTTTTAATCTAAATACTTTATATAAAGGTACAATTCTAAGATTGATTAACTTCTTATGGAAATGTTCTCTTGCCATTAAGCTAGAATATGTTCTGGCAAAAACAGTCCTAGCAGATGGCAACTTTTCTCTCTATTAATTTTGGATTGGACATGTGCTTTGGCTTGTATGGTCATGTCATAGTTGTAACGTTGAACAAGGATCATTCAAGCAAATGGGACAATAATATAGCTCTGGACATGTACAGTATATAAGCTTATATCCCAGCCTATGGAAACTAAAGACTTAGGTATTTTCTTGCTGTAAATAGAAAGGTTAAGTAGTCCATTAAGGTATAAGTGTCATAGTAACTTATCTGAAATGTCTTTTAAGATAATACCTGGTTTTGGGGTGCCTGGGTGGCTCAGTGGGTTAAAGCCTCTGCCTTCGGCTCAGGTCATGATCTCAGGTGGAGAGCCTGCTTCCCTCTCTCTTTCTGCCTGCCTCTCTGCCTACTTGTGATCTCTCTCTCTCTCTGTCAAATAAATAAATAAAATCTTAAAAAAAAAGTTCAGTCTTAAAAAAAAATAATACCTGGTTTTGGCAAGTATTTAATCAGTAGTCTTAGTGTTTCGTATTGACATTTGAGCATTCATGGGCGTTGGACTACATTGTTGAATTGTGTTTTAGATATCTAGTAATGTTAGAAACAACTTCAGTCATCACTTTTAAAGCATGCAGCTTTTGATTTTTGAGCCTGAATGTGAGGTAGATGGACAAATCTCCCTAAAGGCTGCTTAGGTGCATAAGATATTCATAAGATAATAGATATATAAAAAAGGAATATACCTTTTAATCTTTTCTTTCTACTTGAAAAAAATATTATAATGATAGGTCTGGACAAGTCAAGTCAAAATATATTTGAAATATTTTCTTTTGCTGATGTTTTTTTCTCATACTAACTTTTGATTTTTTGTGTCTCCTTCTATATATACTTGATATCTTTACTAAATCCGGCATTTTCAGGAGTCCTCTCAGAGTTAGCTCTTTGAACATTGTACAGTTTGCTCATTGCATACTTTTTTTAATTGCATACTTTTAAGAATAATCAATTTAATGTGCAGCTCCTCAGTTAATCTATTAGGTAGTTGCCTTAGACTTGACCAGCATTTCCCCAAAATACCATCAGGAATAATGTATGGATCACCTGGCAATTAGTATTTTGTTGATTCCCTTCTAGCTTGCAATTACCAGAAAATAAGTCCCCTTTTTAATATAGGGAGCCTCAGTATAAGAAGGTAAGAAAAACCAAACCTTTCTGACAGTGTCAATGTAATTAATGAACCACCTTCACTTGAAAACAAGCCCTTATTTTCACTTTGTCATGCAATGTACATTAGCATTGGTGTCCCAGTGACTTCTAGTTGATCTTAATTCACTTGCACTCATTTTTATACTTGGTAAATTAATTCATCTTAATCATATATTTTAGTACTCTATATTTTTTGCATGTCCATCCCAATAATAGGATGGAGACAGTATAAATTAGTGTAATAATTTCTCTAAGTTTTCACTGTTCTCTGTTTAATATCAGGGTACTTGTTTCGATTTATTTTAGAAAAGTGTTTATAATCATATGGAATTGAGGCCAAGTGTATTCTGAGGACAGTTGGATAGGAAAGACCCATTTCATGATATTTTTTTAAATTTCATTTCTTTTCAGCATAACAGAATTCATAGTTTTACACCACACCCAGTGCTCCATGCAATGCATGCCCTCCATAATAAAGATCTTTAGAACTTTGAGTTTTTTAGAGTTTGATATTCCTTCATGTTGTTTAACAAATCATACCACTACTTGACCATCCATCATAACACCATTAGAATTATCCTGGGCATTAGAAAGTGAGTTTTGTTGTTTATGCTGTAACGTCATAATCATCCTTAAACTTGTATAAATATTTACATTTCTTCTAATATTTTACCGTATATGTGTGTATGTCTTTAGTTAATAGAAAAGCAATGATCTGAATGCACTAAGTAAATATTTCATTACTTAAAATAATTTTTAACAAATTTTGCTTTCTAATTGCAGGTGGCCTGCATGCAGTTTATAAATGCCCTTGTCACTTCACCTTATGAGCTTGATTTTAGAATACATTTAAGGAATGAATTCCTACGTTCAGGACTAAAAACAATGTTACCAGTAAGTTGAGTGTGCACATTAAGTTTGCTGATGAACTTTTTAACATTTTTCTCTCTTTAGACAAAGTACTTGCGACAGAGTAGATAAATGTTCCTTGCTATATTTTCTTTGTACAGCATTAGACATTTTGTAAGCTTTTCTATTTTACAGTAGTATCAGTCTTTATATACAGCTGTTGATTCAGAATTCAGCTAATGTGTCCAGAAGTGATGTGGCTGTTCTATTTGTTTCTGTTTTTTATTTTGTTTGTTTTCTTAAAGTTAAAAGGGAATTTCTTTTCTTCGAATTTGAATACTGAGAACATAAAAGACTACTGCTTTTTGTTTTTCTGCAGCTTCAATTTTCATTGAAATGTTTTTGCTTTCCTCTTTGATAACTTAGATTGGTATCATTTATATTCAGCATAAGTACTTATAGAATTTTGACCAGTATATTCTAGATATTTAGGCATGGTATTCTTGTTACAATGCTATAGAGACTTTTCTAAAAAGTTTTATTTCTTAAATTGTATGTGTATATATGCTCTAATTATGATACTGTTAAAACATTTTGAAATAACTTCCTATGCTTGATCTAAGATAAATGAGGACACTTATTTTATAAACACAAATATAGCTAAAGTGACTTTGTATTTTATTTAGTATGTTAATGAAGAGGGATTTTGTTTAAAACCATGACATTGTTAAGAGACATGTAAAGTTTAACTAGTCTCTTCATTTAAGCTACTCAGGGAACACCTGAGAAAAAGAAGCAAAAGGGAATAAAAAAGAAAACAAAACAAATGTCAAGTGAGCACGTATATAATACTTAGAGTACTAGAAATACCAAAATCAGGGAAAATTTTATGGTGAGAATGAAACATACTAATAAGTATTTTCATATGTTCTATATGTAAATTTTCAGTATACTATTATGTGAATGTTAGAAAAAAATCTAGAAATTGCATAAATATATGCATTTGGCTTTAGTGATAGCCATTACATCTCCATTTATAGTTGTTCTCTTGAATAAAAATAAGACACAAGAAATGAATCCACTTTTGTTTTATTGACCTAATTTGAAGTACATCATGCTTGCATTTCCTTTTAGAATTCAAGCTCAACTCTGAAATCCTAGTCCCACTTTCATAATGACCCTTGAGCATCCACAGTTGGGATTATCGATTTGGGTTTTGAAAACTGCAACTTAATGGACACATATTAAAAGATATTCCAGGTGATATATATTAAGCCCAGCAATCTCTAGTGTGGCATGCTTCCAAAGATTTTGTTCATACTATTATTTTAAAGATTATCAGAGGTTTGTAATGCATGTGCTCATAATGTACTACAAAAACAAATCTTTGATGCCCAAGTTGGTATTTTGTGATTCGGTTAAGCAAAAATGAAAAGTGGGGGAGGAGGCTAGTCATGCAGCTTGATAAAAAATCTTGACGCCTTTTGCTTCAGAATCACAAAATATCATTTAAAATAAATATCTTTATATAACTTTCTACGCCATACTTGGGACTGTTGTGCTTGAATATATCCTTGCATTTATTCTTCATTAATACAGTTGATCTATATTTACATTTTTTGCCAGAGGCATATGTGAATGTTCTAACTGCATGAGTTCTTTTGTGACCTTTGATTAGTGTATTCACTCAAAAACAACATTCAATTTGGGTTGTTAGCAATTAGATTTTCCCCCTTTGCAAAAGTGATTGTTAATTTTTAATGTAAATAATCAAAATCTGGAGCATAAGAAGAAAATGCAATGAATGCAATGAGATTCTTTTATTTTAAAATAGGAAAATACATAGTACACTTAATTTCTCTCAGAAAACTAAAGTGCTTGGGTCAATATAAAATCGTTTTTGTGTTTGTAAATGAATAATAATATCTGTGCTTTATTACCAAAATATGGTATTGTCAAACTGTTACTCATCTGTTAAGTTTTATGTTTATATTAGGATCTAAAGGAAAAAGAGAATGATGAGCTTGATATTCAGTTGAAAGTATTTGATGAGAACAAAGAAGATGACCTAAATGAATTATCACACCGTCTCAATGACATTCGAGCAGAAATGGAATATCCTTTTGACAAACCACAAAAATAATTGTGAAATTTTGTGAAAAAGAGATTTGTGGATGATTTTGTGGACCATTATTAGAATTTTGGTCTGCCAGCCCAATTTTTATTCATTTATTTATATTAGTACTTCACTATGAGGCTGTCCTGAGATTCATGTTGAGGAACTGTCAGACTGTCCTGATGATTTACACAAACTATATTGAAATCTGCACAATGACTTGCTGTATTATATATATATTCAGGTCAGTAGTCTTGAATAGATAAGAACCTAAGGCATATACCTCATGTATAAGAATTTGAGGGGAAAAGTTTGCTGAGTTCATGTGTAACTATAGGTAGTATACTTCTTCAGTTTATTGAAATGTACTCAAATGGTTTTAGAAATATAATTCAATTCAGATAAATGCCTTATTCTCAATCCAACTATTTTGGTTCCTTAGTGAAAGAAAATGTTTGAATATTATAGTATCTGACTATAACAAGGCTGTCTGATAGAAACATTTGAGTCAAATACAACTAGTGTATAATCTTCCTATGGCAATGATTTAATGTGAAATGATTTTAGATCTAAAAGATGGTTGTCACAGCATTTCTGGCTATTTGTTTCACACTCAGTAATTTTCTTACTTATGGCTTTTGGGGAGCTTAGGAAATACTTCAGAACTAAAATGAACTTTGAGACGGAATTTTTCTTTAATTCTTCTTCCTCTTCCTCCCTGAACTGCCAAACCCTCCCGCCCCCCAAAAGAACAAAACAAACCCTGCTGGAATATTTCTCACCTTGAAACTCCTGTAGTACTTTCTGTCTTATTTATGTACACTTCTGTGCCCCTATGAGATCGAGGGCAGAAGTCTTATGTTTCATCTTTTTCCTCCAATGCTACTATTGAAGTATCTTATACATAAATATTGGATAAATGTGTGTGCAATGGATAACAATGTCATTATTATAAGGGATCAATGCTAGTAATTCCTTATCCATCATTAGTGACTCTAGTCTACAGTCATTTCCATAATATTAAATGCTTCCTATATTAATATATATCTTGCTTCCTTGCTTTGTATACATTTATCTTATAATAAAACTTTACCGTAAAGCTATTTTGGGTTTCATTCTGTAACCACTTAAAAGACCTTATGAGACTTTAACACAACACTTTTACATGGGGTCTAAGAAATAATCTATCATATACTTAATTCTACTTCAGAGAAAATGTTGACATTTCAGGTTATTTTTAGACTGTTGGATTATATTTCCTTTTCCACCTTTCTTTTACATTGATTTTCCAGGTCCTCACTTTTATTATAAAAGTGAATCCAGTTTTAAAATTTGTTGTCTAGTTTATTAAAAGCATCTAAACTTTTTCCAGTCTTTTGTATCCAAAGAAAAATGTTTCAAGTTCTACTGTCTTTACTTTCTGTTTTTCTAAATAATGAAATACAGATGAATGCAGACAATAACAATTTCACATCTAGTAACTATTTTATTAGTATAAAATAAAACTGGTTTGTGATATTTTAGCAGTCCATAGAATGTTTCATTACATTCAGTATTATGTGGTGGTGAAAATAGAGGAGTAGTGGCTTACATGAATAATATAGGTCCTCTATCACAGCCACAGGATGATCAAGAGGAAACTGTTTTCTCTAATAGCATTGCTGTTCCAGTCATACCAGTTATCATCTGTAATTTGTAATGAATAATTGATTGCTTAAAGTTTTGATGATTAAATGGTCTTGGAAATATTCTTTAAGTCTGTTTCTCTCATTAAAAGATTAAAGTTATTCAATAGGCTAAATTTATAAATGTAAAGTTTGAAATACTGGATCATGGAGTTGAAGGTTTACAAACAGTAAGGGAAACAAAATAGTACTTCAGTGTTTTAAAAAATGACGCTGCTTTTGTTATGAATGAAACTTTCATCAAGAGCTTTATTTTTTTTTCCTTTACTTAATTTCACTGATATGAATGAAGTGTATCATCTTCTATATAACATGTTGAAGGACACTGCTGCTGAAAATTACTTATTATCCATTCTACAACATTTTTTGCTCATCAGAAATGATTATTATATCAGGTAAGAGGCAGTTCTGAGAGTACTAGAATTTGTGTAATTTGAACTTAGTATTTAAGGGAAACTAATAATGTAGTTTATCCTAGGTAGTGTATGCATATATATGTACATACATAGTGTATAAGAGTTTGATGACTTTGCATAACATTTTTTAAAAGGTGTGAATTTATTTTTAATTCATCCAGAAGGATTTATTTATAAAACTGTGTACCCCCATGACAGGACATTCTGTAGCAAAGAACCCAACAGATTTTACTGACCTTGTGATGAATTTTCTTTGCTAGATAATGATAGCACAGAATAAGTGCTGAAGTGACTGTAGTGGAACTTTTAAGTTCATGTACATTTTATTTTTTAAGTTCATTTACATTTTAATAAGTTAGGTTTTACTTTTATTTCTCCTAATATTTATTTAATAATAGATGTGATTTTAGTTAAAAAAATAATACTGATATTTCAGCTTTATATTCAGTAATATAATTCTTCAAGATAAATGATTATGATGATCAATAACGTTAGAAGTTTCAGAGTCTGGTAACTGCAAATAGATCTGAAAACCAGAACGATAGAAAAAGGTTTTTGAGTGACTGAAATTATCTATAAGCTGTGGTCATGATCTTATATTTAACCGTTCAAGAGACTTTTAGTTGTTCTTCATACTCTAATATGCATGAACTTTTGGCAACCTAGGTTCTCTGATTTCTCAAAATTTGTTTGATTAAATGATTAAATGGTAAAGGCAAGCTACCAGGGGTCAGATATAGTTATAACAAAGATGACAGTTCTAAAGTTATATAGAAAACTATTATAGTTCAGACTTATACAATAATTTATGGCCATCATGATGTTACAGAGACATAGAAAAATGGTTAGAATATTTAATTGTATACTGTTTTTGTAAAGCAGAAAAATGGGAATTAAAATGTTTTCTAAAGTTCTGGCAATTAAAGGGGTACTGTGACTATGGGTATACAGTTACCTAGGGAAATAATTTTCGTGAAACCATCCATTTCTCAGTAACCTTGAGTAGTATAAGAAGTTACTCTAATATGACATCTTTTTCATCCTGAGAACATCAATGTGGGGTAGAAGTGTGACCAGCTACTTTAATTATACTTACAGATAATTAACTTGGCCTCAGAGAGAACACTTGTATTTTCCTTGTTTATACAAAAAGTCATTTACTAGGCTGATTATAATCCAATATTATATTTATCCTAGAACTGTTGATGACTTGAAAAAGCCTAAAATGGCTTAATACATGTTGCTGTTTATTCTTACTCTTGAGGCCAACCTCATGACAAAAGACATATAAGAGCAGTTAGATTCTGTTTGGCTTTGCAAACTTTTAGTAGGTTGGCTAGTTATTAGCACACTAATCTTAAGGATGTTTATGTCAAAATTTGTCTGTACTAGTATTTCTTTCTGATGTTCCTCTGTTGAATTTACTAAATTTTCCCTAAATTTTAATGCAAAAAATGCCTTTTAAAAACTTTTGAAATAGGGACGCCTGGGTGGCTCAGTTGGTTAAGTGGCTGCCTTCAGCTCAGGTCATGATCCCAGTATCCTGGGATCGAGTCCCACATCGGGCTCCTTGCTCAGCAGGGAGCCTGCTTCTCCTTCTGCCTCTGCCTGCCACTCTGTCTGCCTGTGCTCACTAGCTCACTCACTCTCCCTCTCACTCTCTGACAAATAAATAAATAAAATCTTAAAAAACTTTTGAAATATGCAAGTAGTTTTTTTTTATAATTTTTTATTTTTTTATTAACATATAATGTATTATTAGCCCCAGGGGTACAGGTCTGTGAATCGCCAGGTTTACACACTTCACAGCACTAACTATAGCACATACCTTCTCCAGTGTCCATAACCCAACCACCCTCTTCCTACCGCCTTACCCCTGGCAATGCTCAGTTTGTTTTGTGAGATTGAGTCTCTTATGGTGTGTCTCCCTCCCAATCCTATCTTGTTTCATTTATTACGTTCCTATCCCCCAAACCCCTCAACATTGCCTCTCAACTTCCTCATATCAGGGAGATCATATGATAATTGTCTTTCTCTGATGGACTTATTTTGCTAAGCATAATACCCTCTAGTTCCATCCACGTCGTCGCAAATGGCAAGATTTCATTTCTTTTGATAGCTGCATAGTATTCCATTGTATATATACATACCGCATCTTCTTTTTCCATTCATCTGTTGATGTACATCTAGGTTCTTTCCAAAGTTTGGCTATTGTGGACATTGCTGCTATAAACATTCAGGTAAACATGCCCCTTCAGATCACTACATTTGTATCTTTAGGGTAAATACCCAGTAGTGCGATTGCTGGGTTGTAGAGTAGCTCTATTTTCAACTTTTTGAGGAACCTCCATGCTGTTTTCCAGTGTGGTTTCACCAGCTTGCATTCCTACACTGTTGGTGGGAATGCAAGTAGTTATTTTTGTTGTTGTTGTTGTTTTTCAAATAAAGAATTTTATTTATTTATTTATTTATTTATTTAATTTCTTTTCAGTGTACAATTCATTGTTTATGCACCACACCCAGTGCCCCATGCAATACCTGCCCTCCATAATACCCACCACCCCCCGCCCCTTCAAAATCCTCAGATTGTTTTTCAGAGTCCATGGTCTCTCATGGTTCATCTCCCCCTCCAATTTCCCTCAACTCCCTTCTCCTCTCCATCTCCCCATATCCTCCGTGTTATTTGTTATGCTCCACAAATAAGTAGTTATTTTTTAAGATCAGAATTATCTTGGTTACAAAATTAGGGCCTGTTTAAAAACTTTTGACAGTTTGAACAAATTCAGGCTATGGCCATGCATATAAGTGTGTATGCTTCTATAAAATGGATATTTTAAAAATGTGTATGAATAGATTTTTGGAATATTATGGTTCAGTCCAGTTTTGTAAGCTGTTATAGCTAATCTTGAGTGAAAATGTTTTAGTAAATTTAAGACATTGCCACCTAATGCCAAGATACTCATCCCTTACTGAAACTGAGAACTTGTAGAATCTTAGAACTGTTTCTGTATCCATGGATATAGGACTAACAGGTCATTTATTTTCATTAACTGTAGTAACAATAACTTAAGTAAGTAGATAAGTTTGGTAAGTATCTTTGTGCACAAATGTGAATTTCTACAAACTACAGTATTAAGTCACTAAGTAATCACAGTTGATTACATCACGATGGGTTTTATACTATAATGTCTAGACCACTGTTAAGTTTAGGCATTTTTCTTTTAAGGAAATGTAATGGCTAGAAAGATTTCTTCTAACAGTACTGGAAAAAGACATAGTTCTTTTATCATGCTGAACCACTCTTTTGAAGAGTTCATGTATTTACTTGAGAGAGAGAAGGAGAGACAGCATGAATGAGGGGAGGGATAGATGGAATAGGAGAGACTCTTAAGCAGACTCTGCACTGAGCATGGAGCCCCATCATGGGGGTGGGGCTTAATTTCATGACCCTGAGATCATGACCTGAGTGGAAATCAAGTGTCAGATGTTTAACCAACTGAGCCACCCAGGTGCCCTTGAACCACTTAAGAAAATTGACTTGTATAGGTAGAAAAGATATTCAAGAATACTTTCTCTCTTTTAGGCCACAGTATTACAAAATAATTGAGGAGTGCGTTTCACAGATAGTGCTGCACTGCAGTGGTATGGACCCGGATTTCAAGTATAGGCAAAGATTAGATGTTGATTTCACGCATCTGATAGGTATGTAATATTATCCTCAATGTCCTTTGATTGTGTTTCACTCTCTTCTGTATAATAGTCAATTTTTGAGGGCAGTGCTGTCACTGAACTTCCTTTATTAATAACTGGTAAGTCCTTGTGTCTGTGAGTACTCAGTCACTATAATTGTTAATTACATTAATCATGAGAGTTCTGCCTGTGTGATTGAAAATATTAAGCTAGTTGATAAGTTTTGATGCTCTTGCATTATGTTTAAAATCCCACACAGGAAAGACATCTCATTACAGATGAATGCTTTGCTTTTTAGAAACATGATTCTGAAATCCTTTGATTCAGTTTATATTTGCACCTCAGTGGTTTTACAGAAATCACTTGTGCAATAGGTATTAATGTTCAAGTTTTAGAAAGGAAATACAGGCTTACTGCAGTAACTTAAGACTTTTAATTTCTATCAAAGAATATCAATTTATATTTTCATAGACCTTAAAGCTAGGAAGGGATTTAAGTTGATCATGTTCATCTACTTGGATCGCTCAGGAAATGAACTTATATCATCCTAGACTACTAGTTAGCTGTACTTTCTGGAACAATCTCTGAAGGATGATGTGAAACCTCTATTGTGAAATGCTGTTATATGATGTTATAGTTAAACAGTTTTTATAACTAATCAAAATCACTATTGCTAAGATTTAGGCATGAACTCATTTGTCTTGTCTTTAAAGGAAGAAAACAACAGCTGTGGAATGCCAATTATATATTATTCTTTACTCCATAGCACAAGGCAGACTCACAGTAATCTTCGAGGATGAATTCCTTATTATTATTATATATTATATATTATTTTCTGATTTTAAAACCAGTGCTCATTTATTCTAGGCAATCTAGAGGCTTATGTAAGTGACAGAATAAACCTCCCATCTCACTTTTCAGCTCAGTACATTCCACCACCTTTACTCACTTTTTTAAAAAAAATTTCTTTTCAGCGTAACAGTATTCATTGTTTTTTGCACCACACCCAGTGCTCCATTTACTCACTTTTTGGCTAAGTACATTATCTTGTATCTCTTTTTAAAATTTGTCTATCTATAGGCTGATTTTTCATAGAGTTCTTTATTATAAGAATTTTTCATGTTAACCCTCAAAATGTGACTTTGAATGTCTGTATAATATTACATTTAATGGAATATCATAATCATCTTGACCAGTCCTTTTTTATTGTACACCTGGATTGTTTTCAGGTTTTTGCAATTATAAATGAATCTGCTATGAACATTCTTTGTATAAATGTTTGCCTTTTTCTTGTCATTTTCTTAGGATTGATTCTTATAGTTGAGGATAAGACTTTGAAAGGCTATATGCTTTTCAGAAAGTGTGCACCAATTTACCTTCCCTAAGAATTAATATAAATGCTGGCTTCATTGCATATTTGATAATAAGCTCCATAAAATCAGCAATTTGTTTCATATTTTGTTGAGAGTGTTATAAGAGAATATTTCCAAATATTTGTATTGGCTTATAATCTCTTATGGACCATACATGACACACATACTCTATTGATTTTGACTAGCTCTTTCAGTGTTCAATAGGCATTTGTTTTTTGTACTGTGTGCCAGGTACATACAGTTGTGTACTGTTAGCTGTAGGGTCTGTCCCTCCCCTCGCTCAATAGTGAGATGAAGGCATCAAGTGAAAGAGAATAGAGCTTCAGAAACCCACTATTTCTTCATCCATGTGTCATCTCTGATAGTGAACAAATCACTTAACTTCTCCTTCAGTGTTATCAACTATAAATTCAGATAAGTCAAATATATGCATAGTTCATAATATTTTATGGTCAGAGGATTTTTTTCTGATGAATGCTGTGGAACTTTGATTAGAGCCACACGCACGTGCAGAAATGCAACATTTAGCAGGTGCTTCAAGAACTTATAGGAAATTGATGGATCCTGATTTTAAAGTTAATTGGTCTTGAGGAATATGGAGTGTCTTCACGATTCTGTAAGTCTAGTATTTTTCATAAATTCGATCAAATTCTTGCCCAAAACTCTTCAGTACCTTCCCACTGAAATTTAAATCAACATCCTTATCAACCATTGACAGCACAGCAGTGATCTGCCCCCTTTGTCTCATCATTTACCAATTTCAACCTTAGTTCTTTACACACAGTTCTTTAAACAACAAAACAAAACAAAACTTTATTGAGGTGTACTTGACATGAGAAAAACTATCCATTATTAAGAACATAATTTGATAGATTTCATTTACTTAAAACCATCATCACAGCCAAGATAATAAACATTTCTCTCACTATCTCAAGTTTCTGTGTTCTCCTTTGTAATCTGTCCTTCCTGTGCCTCTCTACCTGTCCCCATCCTGAGATAACCACTGATCTTTTTTCTCTTACTATAGATTAGTTTTGTTTTCTAAAATTTTATTTAACTAGAAACATATAGGATGTACTCTCTTTTTGTCTGGCTTCTTTCATATAATTATTTTGAATTTCATTCATGTTGTTATATTGCATGTATCAATAGTTCATTCCTTCTTATAACTGAGTAATATTCTAGTATATGGATATACTGCAATTTGTATATATATTTACTTGTTGATGGACATTTGGGTTCTTTCTAGTTTTTGACTATTATATAAAGCTGTCATGAATATTCATATACACGGGTATAGACATATGTTTTCATTTCTTTTGGATAAATAAATAGGTATGGAATGGCTAGATACATAATAGACTTGTATATGTAATAATGAAAATATTGCCAAAAAGAGGTACTTCAGTTATTTATATTCTGGAATATTTGATTAGAGCTGAGAGATTTAATGTTTATTTCCTTATTTACCTAATACATTCTGCCCCAGATCAGAAGTTATCTAAGTGAAATCATTCTGTATAAACCTGAATTAATGAATGCTATTGTGTCTCCCATTCTAGCCTTATCTTAAAGGTCATTTTGAGTCTTAATAATCTTAAGAATACATTCTTTGTTTCCTCTCCACTTGTAGTAAAATGAAAAAAAAATTTAAAGAGTTATATTATTGTAAAAGTTGGGAAGTAATTGAATACCTCTAAAATGATGATGATTTAGTCAAATACATTCTTGGATGCGTGGTTTTATTGACTCAACAGTACTATCATTGAATTCAGTTAGTATGCAAAAAAATTGTGGTAGTTTATGTTTTATTTGTAGTAGGGTCAATTTACCTTTAATAGCAATTGACATAAAAATGATTGTCTGCATAGTAGAATTATAGGCTGGCAGCCATCTTTTTGCCCAGAGATCTGATGCAATAATTTCTAATCATTTTTGTCAATCTTAATAGATTCTTGTGTGAACAAGGCAAAAGTTGAAGAAAGTGAACAAAAAGCAGTAGAATTTTCAAAGAAGGTAAGATTTATGTTAACCATAATCATTAAACCAAAAACTTATTCACAATAACTATTTTATCTTCTTTATGTGAGGCTTTTTAAATGTTATTTCAGTTATATAGTACTTCATGTTTCTGGATAAAAACATAATCACAGAATATTGATTTCATTCCTGATAAGATAAAGTTGCTATTGTTCCCTCCTCATCTTTATTTTGGAAGAAAAATACTAGCTATATTCTACCAGAGTGTTAAATGAAATAAAAATAGTTTATTGGGAGGATATAGTTTTGTAACAATCAACCAGAATATGTTCCCCTCATTGCCTTCTTGCAGTTCTCACTTAACAATATGTGGCTCCCTTAGAGAACTGTTAGATTTTTAGCTAGCCTAAAGTATCATGCTATTAAAAGACAGTGTTATTAAATAGCAACAGAATGACAGTGTTTTTTCTCTGTCTCTCTCTGCTTAGATTTCTAATTACCACTTTTAAATAATTCTGCTACTTGGGCGCCTGGGTGGCTCAGTGGGTTAAGCCTCTGCCTACGGCTCAGGTCATGATCTCAGGGTCCTGGGATCGAGTCCCGCATCGGGCTCTCTGCTCAGCAGGGAGCCTGCTTCCCTCTCTCTCTCTCACTGCCTCTCTGTCTACTGTGATCTCTCTCTGTCAAATAAATAAATAAAATCTTTAAAAAAAAATAATAATTCTGCTACTTCATGTAGGCTTGGTGGAATTTGAGGTTCCCCTTTCTTTGTATGTTAATGCCTTTTATAAATACAGATTTTATGGCTATCTTAATTTTATTTGGATTTCAGTTTGTCTTTTCCTTGTTTCATGAAAGCATAACTACAGTTTTACTAGTTTCTACCAAAAGTTGCATTTTTTTGTTCTAAACCCTATGAAGCATTAGTGTAATATTTCTCTCCTATTGGTGCAGGGAGAAGGATTGAAGTACAAGTCTAAGAACTCTACAGTTTTCAGCCTTCTGACAGCAAAATAAAGTGCTTACACATTGCTGTCTCTTCAAAGTTATGACTTACCTTGGAGATTAGATAATCATTTTTGCTATCACTCTAGAAATTATGGAATATTTTTGAGGTACTTCAGGGTGTCTGAAGAAATGCCTTTGCTCTTTCAGTTACTAGATTAGATTTTCAGAGCCTGAGCATAAAATGTTTGTGTGAAGTTGTTATTTTTATTGGTGGAAGAGAATGCACACTTTTTAATAGACCTTTATATTTGTGATATTCTTGTTTTAAGTAGCACATTTAAAATTCCCTTTAAAAATCTTAGGGTTTCCTTAATTTTTCACTGGTACTTTGATTAGACAACACAAGACTGGAGTAGATTGTGTTGATCTATCTGGTAAAATTTTCCGTAAGCATGTATTGTGGGAAATGGAGTCCAGAAATAATTTTAAAAAAAGCATTTCAGTGTTTAGTGCTTTATTCTCATCACCAACGTTTAGAATGAAATCATTTATGGTCTCCCGGTCACTATCTGCATGCCTCCTCTTATTCTGGGTGATTTTAAGAGGCTATATAGAGTAGTTTAAAAAAAAAAAGAAAGTTGAGAGGGGCTAGAATGAGAAGCAGTAGTTGTAAGATCTGTTCTTGCTTTTCCACAAATTAGCTGTGACTTTAAGTAAGCCGCTTACTCCGTTTGGATCTTAATTTTGTCATTGTTAAAAGAAGAGGTATGTTTAGTGGCCTTGTAAGAAGTCTTCCAACCTGCATATCTCATGCTTCTGTGATTCCTAGTCTATGGGTTTATAGATTAAGATCACATTAAATTACAAACAGAAACATTTGCATGCCTCTTTCCAAATGTACTAATAAATGATTTATAGAGGAAAGCTGTACAGTTTGTATCATGCTTAAAAAACACACAGAAGGATGTAACATTGGGAGGGTAGGTGGAAATACAGAATAAGTCTTAACTGAATAGTATAGTGCTGTTGAAAAAGCTCTGTCTTCTCAGTGACCCAGGAAATATGGTCTTTCACTAACTGTGAAGGATCTGGGGTGGGTTTGAAATTCTTAAAGATTAGAAACAATTTGGACTAATCTCTGTGGAACATTTTTCAGGTACTCAAGTAGAAAGGAATATAAGAATTAGTTAGCATTTCATGTTTGACCCAAACACTATTGTTATCCAATTCCATTATCTACTCTTTCTTCAGACTTGGATCTGTTTGACATTTTTTTAATTTCCAAAGGTCAAATCTATGAGGATGAGTATTTATTAACAGTGAAAATGCTTTTTTTACTGTTCCGCAAACTCTAAAGACAATTCTAGACAATAAGATATATCAATTTTAGAAACAGTAATAGTATAATTGGAATAATATATAGCCTTCTAAAATGATTTCTAGTAACATAGATAATAAAGGGCATATATTCTATAGATGAACATAAGCAGTATTTACTCTATGTATTCAGGCTTGTTTGGTTCGGCTTGGTGCCCTGACTGAGGTAAGGGATGGGCAGGATGAAGTAAATGGGTATTCACCATTGAGATGGTCTCTCCTGCTTAGCACACCATTATGAATGAATGAATGTATGTATGTATGTATGTATGTTTCAAGTTTTTATTTAAATTCTAGTTATTTAACATATAGTGTAATATTAATTTGCAGTAGAATTTAGTGACTCATCACATGTAACACCCAGTGCTCATCACAAGCGATGTCCTCCTTAATACCCATCACCAATTTAGTCCATTCCTCCTACCACCCCTCCAGCAACCTTCAGTTTGTTCTCCATAGCTAAGAGTATCTCTTATGGTTTGCCTTCCTCTCTTTTTAAGTTTTCTTTCCCTTATGTACATCTGTTTTGTTTCTTAAACTCCACATATGAGTGAAATCATATAGCATTTCCTTCTCTGACTGAAAGTGGTCCAGTTTCATTCTTTTTACGTGATGCTGCCCAGTTTCCCCAACACTATTTGTTGAAGAGACTGTCTTTCTTCCATTGGATAATCTTTTCTGCTTTATCAAAGTTTCATTGACCATATAGTTATGGATCCATTCCTGAGTTTTCTGCTGTGTTCCATTAATTGATGTATCTGCTTTTGTGACAGTATCATACTATCTTGATAACTACAGCTTTGTCATATAGTTTGAAGTCCAGAATTGTGAAGCCTGCATCTTTGCTTTGCTTTTTCAAGATTATTTTGGCTATTCGGGGTCTTTTGTGGTTCCATACAAATTTTATGATTGCTTGTTCTAGCTCTGTGAAAAATACTGATGGCATTTTGATAGGGATTGCATTGAATGTGTAGATTACTTTGTGTAGTATAGACATTTTAATGATATTTATTCTTCTAATCCATGAACATGGAATGTTTCTCCATTTCTTTGTGTCCTCTTCAATTTCTTTCAGAAGTGTTCTGTAGTTTTCAGAGTACAGATGTTTAGCCTCTTTGGTTGGGTTTATTCTTAGGTATCTTATGGCTTTCGGTGCAGTTGTAAATGGGATCATTTTCTTGATATCTCTTTCTGTTGCTTCATAATTCATGTACAGAAATGGAACACATTTCTGTACATTGGTTTTGTTTCCAGTGGTTTTACTGAACTCATGTATCCATACTGGCAATATTTTGGTACAGTCTTTTGGCTTTTCTACATAAATAAAAATGTAGTCTATGAAGAGTGAAAGTTTGACTTCTTCCTTGTCAATTTAGGTGCCTTTTATTTCTTTTTGTTATGTAATTGCTGAGGCTAGGACTTCCAGCACTATGTTGAACAAATGATGAGAGTGGATATCCCTGTCATATTTCTTAACTTAGAGGAGAAGCTTTTAGTTTTTCCCCACTGAGGATGATATTAGTTATGGTTCCTTCATATATAGTCTTTATGATGTTGAGATGTGTTCCCTCTATCTCTGCTTTGTTGAGGGTTTTTATCAAGTATGGATCCTATACTTTGACAGTTGCTTTTTCTGCATCTATTGAGAGGATCATATGGTTGTTATCCTTTCTTTTATTAATGTGGTATATCATGTTGATTGATTTGTGAATATTAAACTGTGCTTGCATCCCGGGAATAAATGCTACTTGATTGTGGTGAATGATTCTTTTAATGTATTGTTGGATTTTATTTTCTAGTATTTTGGTGAGAATTTTTGTATCCATGTTCATGAGGAATAGTTACCATTTATTCTCTTTTTTAGTGGAGTCTTTGTCTAGTTTTGGAATTGAGGCAATGCTGACCTCATAGAATGAATTTGGAAGTTTTCCTTCTACTTCTATTTTTTGGAACAATTTGAGAAGAATAGGTATTAAGTCTTCTTTAAATATCCGGCAGAATTCCACTGGGAAGCCATCTGCGCCCCACACCCCCAGTATTTTGTTTGCTGGGAGCTTTTTGATTTCTGATTCAATTTCTTCTCTGGTTATCAGTCTGTTTAATTTTTTATTTCTTCCTATTTTAGTCTTGGTGGTTTATATGTGTCTAGAAATTTATCTGTTTCTTCCAGATTTTCTAATTTGTCAGCATATAATTTTTCATAATAGTCTCTTAAAATTGTGTTTCTGTGGTGGTGGCGATCTCTATTTTCTCATTTGTGATTTTATTTATTTGGTTCCTTTCTCTTTTCTTTTTGATAACTGTGGCTAGGGGTTTATTAATTTTATTCTTTCAAGGATCCAGCTCCTAGTGTCATTGATATGTTCTATTTTTTTATTTCTATATTATTTATTTCTGTTCTGATCTTTATTGTTTTCCTTTTTCAGCTGACTTTAGGATTTATTTGCTATTCCTTTTCTAGCTCCTTTAGGTGTAAGGTTAGTTTGTGTATTTGAGAGTTTTTTTGCTTCTTGAGGTAGGCCTGTATTGATATATATTTCCCTCTCATGGCTGCTTTTACTGCTTCCCAAAGGTTTTAGAATGTCATGTTTTTAATTAATTCTGATACCCTGTATCTTTTGATTGGAGCATTTAGTCCTTTGAAATTCAGAATAATTTTCGATAGATATGCATTTTGTGCCATTGCATTACTTGTAATGTTGTTGTTTGGAGATTTTTTTCTGTTCTTCTAGTCTTTGTCACCTTTGGTCTTTCCTACTCAAAGCATCCCCTTTGATATTTTTTGCTGGGTTAGTTTAGTGATCATGAGTTCCTTTAGTTTTTGTTTGCCTGGGAAACTATCTCTTTCTATATTGAATGACAGCTTTGATTGATAGATTATTCTTAGCTGCATATTTTTTGTATTAAGCATGTTGAATATATAATGGCACACTCTTACGGCCTGCCAACTTTTTGTGGACAAGTTTGTTGTTAACCTTATTTATCTTCCCTTGTAAGTTACAGATTTATTTTCCCCTGCTGCTTTTAGGATTTTTTCCTTATCTCTATATTTTGTAAATTTTAGTGTGATATGTCTGGTGTTTGCCTGCTTTTTTTTTTTTTGTTGGGCATTCTCTGTGCCTCCTGGATTTGGATGTCTGTTTTGTTCCTCAGATTAGGGAATTTTTCTGCTATTATTTCCCCAGTTTAATTTTCTGCCTCATTTTATCTCTCTTCTTCTTCTGAGACTCCTGTAATACAAATGTTATTGTGGTTTATGGACTCTGCTGAGTCTACCTAAGTCTACATTCATGATCGAACATTTTTCTTTCCTTCTTTTTAACTTCATTATTTTCCATAGTTTTATCTTCTGTATCACTTACTTGTTCCCCTGCTTCTTTCATCCTTATGGATCATTATATACAGTGGGTTTCACATCTCGGTTATAGCATTTTTTTATTTTGGCCTGACTAGTTTTTCAGTCTCTTATCTCTGTGGTAAGGGACTCCTTGGTGTCTTCTTTTTCTCAAGCCAAGATAGTATCTTTATGGTGTTTCTGTTAAATTCTGAATCAGATATATTACTTATATCTGTTTCTAGTAGATCCCTGACTGACTTTTTTTTGGTCTTTCTTTTTGGATGAATTCCCCCATTTTGGTATTTTTGTCTAGGTCTCTGTCTTCTTCTATGCATTAGGAAAGACTGTTATGTTTCCTGTTCCCGAGAGTAATGGCTTTATTAAGGAGAGGTCGTATATACTCCAGGGCCTGGCACTGCTCCTGGTGTATTCTGTGTGTCCTCTGCTGTTGTTTTTTGGCTATTCTTTTTCGCAGGTCAGTCCTTTGCAGAATTTCTCCTTGGCTCAAATGGGGAGTGTTTGGATCTTGTCCATTATGTGGTGAGTTTTAACTAGGTTTGCTCTGGCCTACTTGTTAAGAGAGTCGTGATCCTCTTTCCATTAGAGCTGAAGCTCTGTAGTACTCTGTGGTCGGTAGACTTGGTGGGTGTGGGGGGTTTATGCTAGTGTTCTGGGGATGTGCCCCACTGTATTGGTTCTCAGGCACACTTGCCCTACTAAAGAAGCATCTGTAGAGTATGGGGGGTGGTGGGGTTTGGTGTAGACGCTTCAGGCCTCCGCTGTGAGCCCTGTGGTACTCCCTGAAGTCAGTCCATGCTGATGGGTGGGTGGATAAAAATGGCACCAGTCCTCTCCCTTGTCCCCGTTGTGGGGAGTTCGTGCTTGCCATTGTCTGGGAAGCCCTCACAGCGGAGCAAAAAGTATTTTCTTGTGTGTCCCAGACTTCCCTCAAATCCCTGTATTCACCCTTTATGTGTCCCAGCCATCTACCTGCCCAGCAGCACAGTGCACCTGTGTTTTATGTCAGGCACATCAGCTGAGTTTCAAAACTCCTAAATTTTGGTATCTGTTAAGCATGGACCCATGCTGATTCTCTGAGGGAGTGTCATGCCATGCTGGGGCTGGCATCAGTTTGTCCCATAAGTGCAGTTGCCCCAACATGCAGGAGCTTGAAGTTTAGAGTAAAGTGCAACAGAAAGCCAGTATCCAGGTTAGTTGCCCTCAGCAGGTGTCTCTGTCCCTATGCTAAGAAACTGGGCAGCACAATGAGACCTGCTGGTTCTTTTGTCCCTGGAGAGGCAGTGCCTCCTCTAGCAGATGCACTCCAAGAAGGAGGAACTTTCTCTTCTAATGCGTCCCAGGGGATCCTCAGGTTGTGCCATCTGCTCCCAGGCCTCTGCCTCCTCCACAGGTGTATCACTGCATCCACCAGACTCTACACTGACCATGGTGTGGACTTTTAAAACTTAAGTCTTTTAGCTTTGCTGGTTGTAAAAACTCACGATAATCAGCCCCTCTTATTTTCTCAGTGAATGGTTTTGGGGAAGTGTTTTTGGTGTGCAGGCCCCTGTGCACTGCTTACTCTCTCTTACTCTTTCAGTCTGTTTCCTCTGTCCACGATCTGGGCTCCCTGCCCCCTACAGCATCATACTTCTTTTCTACCCTAAATCACGTCTCTGCACCTTCTACCTTCCACGATGTGGCTCTTCTCTACCTGTAGTTGTGCAATTTGGTCTCTCAGTCCTCTTAATGATTTCTTGACTTCAGAAAGATTTGATATTCATGTAGTTGTATTTGAAGGATGAGGCAAACATTGGTTCCCCCTATTCCTCCACCATCTTAGCTCCTACCCCCAATACATCATAATTTAACCTTTCATTTTCTCTCTTTTAGTATTTTATGCAAGTGTTTTGGTTAAGCATCTGAAGAAGAATTCTACTTAGGCTACACATACATCATTTTTTTTTATGTATTTTGTATTTTGTGAAATACCACTTTTGGGATGCTAGACAATTAAGATTGTAATAGAAGTATTATAATTTGTATTAATGTACAATCATTTGAGCCTTGTAAAAGTATGTTCCCTTTTAAGGTTAAATATAGTTACAGAGTTGAACTGCTTGATGGTGAGTTTTTAGGTTTCATTTTCTAATTTGATAAAGTTAAATGTATGGGATGATACATTTAAGAAAATATTTCTGAAACCTTTTTCAATAACAAAACAATATAAATGCCCATTATATGTGAAGAGAAACTTCTTAGTCTGCCCTTTTAAAATTTTGTTTGGGGAGTACCACTCTTGGTTTTGGCTCAGGTCATGGTCTCATGTGTGGTGAGATGGAGTCCCAAGTCTGGCTCTGTGCACACTGGAAAGTCTGCTTGAAGATTCTCTCTCTGCCCCTCCCTAAACACTTTCTCGGTCTCTATCTCTTCTCTCTAAAATAAATGAGTAAATCTTTAGAAAAATAAATTTCTTTCTTTCTTTCTTTTTTGTTTTCTGAAAATGGGTTTTTTAACCTTGGGTTGCTGCCATATTTCCTCTTTAGTAACACCATAATCAGTAACCCACCCCAACAGGTGTGCTTAATTGTTGTTTATGAAAGAGATCTGGAGCTTTGATTTTCTGAATGACCTGGGAATTCAGTGAAGCAAAAGACATTCCACTTACTTAATACAAAAAGTTGTTTAAAATTTTCTCAAAACTATGTTATTAAGTGTACATTTATGGTGGTGATCATTGCAGTTTGATGAAGAATTTACAGCTCGACAGGAAGCTCAAGCTGAGCTTCAAAGAAGAGAAGAAAAAATTAAAGAGCTTGAAACAGAAATCCAGCAACTTCGAACCCAGGTAATGAATGAAATTACAGATTTTATGTCATGTCACAGTGAGTTTGATGGTAGAAAATTATCTTGTTAGATGGAGGTAAAAATGTGACCAGAACCAGACTTTTTGGCAGTTTTGCATTTTAGTTGAACTAACTCCACAGATCTGATTTTCCAAGACAATAAGTAATTTTACTGTTTGGATATAAATAAGGTATTAGCTGCTTAAACTTCCCTAAATAGTTTTAATGGAATATATTACATAAGCAATACTGTTCCAGAGATAAAAATTGTTTGACAATTTGAAAAATTGGATGCTTAATTTCAAAACCTAGAAATTTTGCATTTCTTACTGCATCACCTATGATGAAAAGCACTCATATACACTCAAGTTCTGAGTTATGGGGTCTAAACTTTAGAACTGATTAAGTCTTCTCAACACTTTTTAAATTATTTTTATTTTTAAATACCTTCATACTTTTAATGTTTTAAATGGTTATTAAGAAATGGAAGATTACCAGTGTTGGTGAGAAAAATGTCCTTTTTCTATGTATATATTTTCTTTTTAGTTTTTACCATGCATTTTAACCTTTAAAGCCCATTGATGAAAACAATGATTGAGAAAATAAAATGGAAGGAAAAATGCTCATTAATACACAGAATTCAATAAGTTTTGATGGTCTAGTTGATGACTTATGAATTTGGAATCATTCCATTTAGTAAACAAAGGGAAACTCCAAGGGGTTGTACAAAATGAAAGGTTTTTGTGGAAAGAGGGTGGGGCAACAAGTTATTAGGGAAAGGAAAAGATCTTTTAGTCCCTGCCACTTTCCCTTAGGGCCTGGTGGAGAGGACTTCTGTGGCTGACTTATGGTGTCCTGATTTGAAAGTTCCTGATTTACCTGTTAAGACTATTTCTTGGGGGCTGTTGAAACTGCAGTTAGATTATGTATTAATCTCCGGTTGAGGAATCAGCCTAACTGATGCCATTTGGGGCCTGTGTTGGTTTTTTTTTGTTGTTTTTGTTTTTGTTTGTTGTTGTTTGTTTTGTTTTCCTAATACCTCTGATATTGTAATGTGTAATATGCTTAGTGGATATTTATTGATTGACTACATTTGTATCCATCAGTCTACTGAGAAATGACTTTAGAAGTCACTGATGAACTCCAAATTATTCAGCACAGTGCCTTTTGCTTCCCTTAGTCTGTTTCACTTATCTATAATATTTGATAATTTTTCATTAAATCTTTATCCTTTTTTGTATAATCTGACTTCCCTTTCCACATCTCTGAGAACTCAGTTGGTTTTTTTTTGTTTTTGCCTCCCCCCAACCACAAGTGGTGACATTTCTCAATGTCACTCTAGTACAGGGCCTTACTATTTAGTGAGTGGTTGCTTATTTATTATTAAATTAATTGATCTGTAAAAATGTAGAGTCACACAGTCTTTACTAGCATACCCAAAATTGTGCTAAATACTAAATTGTTCATTAGCTATATTCAATTCTCAATACTCTATCATAGCCTAATTTAATAGTTGCATTTCTAATTGTTCATGAGGGGGAAGAGAATGACTAATAATGATTTGATTTTTAAAGGCTGGTGGCATTTATATGATATTCTTTATTAAATTTGTGAAACATGCATTTAACTTGGATAAAATCCTCTGTTAAAAGTGATAGCATTCCTATGGCTCCACAAGTTTCATATCATAGATATGATCTAATAGCATAAAAATTTGATGTTAACAAATATAATTTTGCTCTTTTTATTTTTTAAAGATTTTATTTATAATTTTGCTCTCTTTTAATAAAAAATTGGATATACATTTTACCTTTCAAAGTATTCAGCATATCCATTTATACATAAAACTTGTAATTTCTAATTTCTTAAACTTTTCAGAAAACTTATTTTTATTTTTTCCACAGTTTCTTTGATCTCAATCAAGATTACAAAAATGTTTCCTGTAACTTTGCTGCATTAAAATAAATGAAAATAATTTTGAATACTGTATTTCTTACTAATTTCAGGACAGAATTCCATTCCAGGAGAAGATTATCATTTGTTGAGTGTAAAAATACTTCAATTGCATATATGTGTATACATACATAAACATCAAAAATATGAATAAAATGTTTGTACAGTTCATATTAAATAGTAGGAGAAACAATTCCATGATTCTATGATTGTTAATTTTAATCTTATAAATAGGTCAGTCCTTTAAATTGATTATTGTTAAATATGCTTCAACTTTATTTTGTAAAGCTATTCCCAAGTTTAATTAGTATAATTAAGTACTCCGACTTGGAAATTCACATTAGTAAAGATAAGAAGACTTTTTCCCCCAAATAAAAATAACATTATGCCAAGAAATCTTATGATTTTAAACTTTTCATTCACTTCATCTAATGTCATATCTTGATTATGAATACATCTGTTCATTGGTAGGATTTTCTTAGGAATGTTTAACATTACCAAGTTCACTTTCATGTTCATTTATTTTAGAAGTGAACCACTGTGACCAGTAATAGTTTAAAGAAACAAGTACAGATTAACTTAAAAAGCAGACTGTTTGGAATGAGAAGCTGTCCTTCATTTGTTATCCATTATCATTAGAGAATGAGGTTGAAGTTAATTTCTGGTAGTAGAAGTAAGTAAGAAGTAAGTCCTCATAATCCAGTCTGTGTGAATTAATTCTTTTCATTGCAAGTGACTCCATGAGGAAATAGTCTTAGTACATTAGATATAAGAAGAACTACCTTCATAGATCCTAGATATCAACCTTTTGTCTGTACTGTCATTTGCAAATATCTTCTCCCATTCCGTGGGTTGCCTCTTTGTTTTGTTGACTGTTTCCTTTGCTGTGCAGAAGCTTTTGATCTTGATGAAGTCCCAAAAGTCCATTTTTTCTTTTGTTTCCTTTGCCTTTGGAGACATATCTTGAAAGAAGTTGCTGTGGCTGATATCAAAGAGGTTACTGCCTATGTTCTCTAGGATTCTGATGGATTTCTGTCTCACGTTGAGGTCCATTATCCATTTCGAGTTTATCTTTGTGTACGTTGTAAGAGAATGGTCAAGTTTCATTCTTCTACATATAGCTGTCCAATTTTCCCAGCACCATTTATTGAAGAGACTGTCTTTTTTCTATTGTATATTTTTGCCTGCTTTGTTGAAGATTATTTGACCATAGAGTTGGGGGTCCATATATGGGCTCTCTACTCTGTTCCACTGGTCTATGTGTCTGTTTTGATGCCAGTACCATGCTGTCTTGGTGATCACAGCTTTGTAGTAAAGCTTGAAATCAGGTAATGTGATGCCACCAGTTTTATTTTTGTTTTTCAACATTTCCTTAGCAATTCGGGGTCTCTTCTGATTCCATACAAATTTTCGGATTATTTGCTCCAGCTCTTTGAAAAATGGCTGTGGAATTTTGATCGGAATGGCATTAAAAGTATAGATTGCTCTAGGTAGTATAGACATTTTAACAATGTTTATTCTTCCGATCCAAGAGCATGGAATGGTCTTCCATCTTTTTGTGTCTTCTTCAATTTCTTTCATGAGTGTTCTGTAGTTCCTTGAGTACAGACCCTTTACCTCTTTGGTTAGGTTTATTCCCAGGTATCTTATGGTTCTTGGTGCTATAGTAAATGGAATCGATTCTCTAATTTCCCTTTCTGAACACACACAAAACAGATAATCATATCAAAAAATGGGCAGAAGATATGAACAGACACTTCTCCAAGGAAGACATACAAATGGCTATCAGACACATGAAAAAATGTTCATCATCACTAGCCATCAGGGAGATTCAAGTTAAAACCACGTTGAGATACCACCTCACACCAGTTAGAATGGCCAAAAGTAGCAAGACAGGAAACAACGTGTGTTGGAGAGGATGTGGAGAAAGGGGAACCCTCTTACACTGTTGGTGGGAATGCAAGTTGGTGCAGCCACTCTGGGGAACAGTGTGGAGATTCCTCAAGAAGTTAAAAATAGAGCTTCCCTATGACCCTGCAATTGCGCTACTGGGTATTTACCCCAAAGATACAGATGTGGTGAAAAGAAGGGCCATCTGTACCCCAATGTTTATAGCA
>PISX010023380.1:0-29847 GCA_004024625.1 Mellivora capensis
TTGCTGGGGGGAGGGGGTTGGGAAAGGTGGGTGGGGTAATGGACATTGAGGAGGGTATGTGCTATGGTTAGTGCTGTGAAGTGTGTAAACCTGTCGATTCACAGACATGTACCCCTGGGGATAAAAATTTGTTTATAAAAAATAAAAATTAAAAAAAAAAAGATAGGTATTTCATCTAAGTAAGCCAGCAGGACATTTGAAAGAAAATACAATTGTGGACAAATAATTCTTTGTTGTATAAGATCATCCTCTGCATTCCTGGATGTTTAACTTTCTTGGCCCTGCCCACTATTTGCAAGTAGCATTCTCCAATCATTATGGCAACTATCAATATTCCATATGTTTTCAAAGTGCCCACTAGGTTGGGCACTACTCAGATATATTCTTAGGAGAACTTACTTATAAAGATATGCAGTAATTCCTAGTGTCTAGGAAAAGAATTGTTTTATCATGGACAATGCATACCTTCAAATTTACCAACAATATTTATCCAGAGAAGTTGTCCTAATTTACAAATCAAGTACCAGTACACGTGAGATTCCATTTCTCTACATCTTCATCCACATGTAATGTGGGTAAAACTATTCATTTTTGCCAATCTGATATGTGTGAAACAATATATATTTTTAAATTGATACTTCCCTGGATATTTGTTGAATTGAGCATTTATCTTATATATAGTAACCATTGAAGTTTTTACCTTTTTTGAATATGAAAACATGGTCTATAGTAGTAAAAATCTGTTAACAACAGATGTTTACCAATAGAGAGACAATTAAATTATTACAATTATAAAATACTATGCAACTGTTAAAAAGAATATGATAGAACTTTACTGGAATAAATAAACTTACTAGACATGGCAATACTAGAAAATAAAGGCACAGTGTGCTATGAAGAATATGAACTCATAAGTATTATGCATATACATATGTAAATGTTAGAAAAATTCTTAGAGAAAAAGGAAAAATTCTTAGATATATTCCAAATATAAGTATATGTAAGTAGTGTAGTCCATTGGCAGGAGAAACCCAATTAGATAGGGTGAAATGGGATTTCCTTCTTTTCTCTATATTGTTGTATTTGAAATCTGCAAGGTTTTTGGCTATTGCTGCTATTATATTGATGCATTGTATGCCTCCCAAATCCCAGAGGCTATGTTTACATAGTAAATACATACCTTTATTTTTTTTCAAGATTTTATTTACTTATTTATTTGAGAGAGAGAGAGAATATAAGTGGGGGGAAGGAGAAGGACAAGCAGACTCCACCCTGACCACAGAGCCCAAAGCGGGGCTTAATGCTGTAACCCCAAGATCATGACCTGAACAGAAATCAAGAGTTCGACACCCAACTGATGTCACCCAGGAGCCTCTAAGTATGTACCTATAATGACAGAAATGTATTCCCTTGTAAAAGCAAGAAACAAAAATCAGCATAGTTTCATTTTTTAAATTTTCATATTATCACTACTGTGATGTTGGCAACTGTATTAATTGAAGCATTTCTTATATGATCATCTTGCCTAATAAGAGGCAAGACCCTCTGAGATGCAAGACCCTAGTGAGATGACACAACATATTTAAAGTAATTAGTTGGGCTGTAGAATCTATCCCAGTTTCTTTCACATCATGCACATAGAGCATATTTTACCTCTCTTGTGACCAAGAGTTTGTGAAAATAATAAGTGGTACATGTTCCTACAATAAAACTTTACTTCTCTAAGAAATTCTCAGAGATATATGTATAATATTTAATAATGCTCCATAACAATTAATAATATTTAATAATATTATAATTCTAAATATACTTCTGTTAGTTTGGTAATAATAAGTATTAAACTTATTAATAGTTATTAAAATAAACTATTTGTTGGTGGGTGGGGATATATCTCTTCCTTGATTTTGAGGAAAAACTGAAGGAACACTTTTTTTTTCTCCAGTTCCTCCCTTGATAGACATATCATTTGTAATGACCTATCAGAAGCTCAATGACAGCAGAGTTAATAATAATTATAATAATATATAGGAGGCACCTACTATTTCTCAGGCACTATTGCTAAGCACACATTATGTGTTCACTCATTTAAGCCTCTGCAGAAACATCCATGAAGTAGGTATCATTAGTTTCACCTTTCAGATAAGAAAATGCACACACAGAGAAAGTATGTTTCTTTGTCTCAGGTCCAAGGGCTGGTCTATTGCAGAGCAGGAATTCAAACCCAGGTGACATGATCTAGAGTCTCCTCTCTTAACCACTGAGCTATATCGCCCATAACTAAGACAAGTGACTGCAATCCTTTGCTACGTTTATATATTATCAGGAATGTTATTTACTCTTTATGAGGCTGTCTTTGTTTTTCTTTCCCTGATGGATTCTCCAGAGGCTGATTATCTCTGCCTCCAAGACTTTCTTGAACAACAGTCAGCTAGGGATTTATTCACACAGCAGGAGGATTGTTATTTTGTGAGATTTCCCAAACAGCTTAAGTACAAGAGGCAGTATGTAATTTGTATTTCTGAAGGGGAGTTTGTGAAAGTTTCATATGAGAAAACTTATGAAAATAAAATGATACAGCTCTCTTAGCACTCAAAAGGAACCTTGATCTATTTCCCTCCCCCACTTCCCACTCCCTGGAGAGAAAATATGATCTCAAAAGCTGACCTTTTTCTAACATAAAACATGGCTAAACACTCCAACCAGTTCGGAGTCAACATTTCCCTTATAATATTTTCAGGAAAAATTCCACTTAAATCTTTGCCAGTATCCCCTGAAATTATGATGTAGGAGTCATCTGATGGTGATAAACCTACACTTCAGCCAACATTCCTATGGCATGAATATTATTATTTTAGAATTATATGGTACTCTCTCCACTCATAACTTTAGAAAGATTTTTGTGGAAAGAAGAGAAATTGAGTACATATGGTAATCTTAGATTTGTTTAACCCTCAATAATATTGACCAGTTATATTTATACTTTATCAGAAAATAATTTCATTTCATAGCAGTGAGAGAGCTGAGAACAAAAATGTTTTTCTTTATGACAAAACCCATCATTATAAGCAACAAAACTGTACTATAGGGAATTAAGAGAAAACATGTGAATGCACATCTACATTTATTTCTTCTTTGTCTAGAAGATTATCATTTCCTGCTCAAGCTCAGCTGTCAACTAGAAAATATTTTCATTAAAACAGAGTGAGTCTTGTAGTCATTCCTCTCATAATAGGATCTTCTACCTTAATTTATTTTATAATGTTCTTAATGAACTCATCTTTCTTAGACAAATAAGTTGATTTAAACTCAACATACACTACAGATGATCACTGATTTGATCCATGGAGAATTACTTTGCATTCCATCACAGATATCTCACTAATTCATAGAGCTTTATTTAGACGCTTGTCAATGTCATGTACAATCAATTTTTGTTTAGGGTGGCTGGGAAGCAATATGCTTATACAACAGTCCTACTACCTTTGAGTTTAATTTTAAAAATGTGAAAATAAAGGTAATATTCCATTGGGTTGTTCAGCAATACTCTTTTTGTGATAACTATGATAGGTTCATGAAATTCAATAGTTCTTGAAACAATATAAGTTCAGCTGACCCACAGAAACTACTGCAGTGCCCAATATCCTAAAGAGATTGTTTTAACCACTTTATGTTGCTAGAATATCACTTAGGGCAATGTGTCATTTATTTAGTTGGGTAACAAGTAAATAATCTCATAGTGTATCTGGGCAATAGCAGCAATCCCCTGACTTTCAAGGCATGACCAACAGGTTACAGCAGAAGTGTTAAATGGAGCTTCTCAACTTTCCAATAGCACAAAAACATTCACATTTCAGGTTTTTAGTCATTGTCTACATTAGACAAAAGTAACTAAAAAATGGAGAAATACTTTAAACCTGAGGAGTCATACTTATGGCAATGTCCTTCATCTAAATAAAATGCGGTAGAGAAGATGACTCATACATCACCTAATCACACCAAAAAAAACTAGTTATTTTCTCAATGAATCTCAGTTTTAGAATTTTAAAATTGACCTTATCACTATTATAATGATAATGTCAAATATAACTATGCCAAAGACAACAGTGCACGGAGATGATTTCCAGATTATTATGTGTAAAACCTCTTTCCTGGATTCCAGTGCAAAGTCCAAATGCCTATTGTGTAGGCATCTCCATTTTTCAATTCTGCTCTCACATCTTATTTAATATCTCCACTTCCCTTGTCCCTAAAGCAGCTTCTTTTCTAGACTTTTCTGTATTCATTGAGAATGCCATTGTCTTCTATTCACTTGTATCTTACCTTTTTTTTAATTTAATTTTATTTTTTCAGTGTTCCAAGATTTATTGTTTATGCACCAAACCCAGTGCTCTTTAATACCCACCACCAGGCTCTCTCAACCACCCCCCAACCTCCCCTCAGTTTGTTTCTCAGAATGTATCTTACTTCATTCACTTAGCCTCTAGATAAAAATAAGCCAGCATAATTTTTTGAGCTATAGTTCCTGATATGCACTGAGTGTATTTCTTCCTCCTATTCCTCTCTGGATCTCTTATCGTTAATTCTAAAATTTAAAAAAAAATCCTATGTATCTTGTTGATTTTAGAGCAGTTGTAAATAGGATTGACTCCTTAATTTCTCTTCCTGATACCTCATTATTTGTGTATGGAAATGAAACAGATTTCTGTACATTCATTTTTTTATCCTGCAACATTACTGACTTTGTGTATCAGTTCTAGCATTTTTTTGGTGGAGTCTTTTGGATTTTCTAAATAGAGTATCATGTCATCTGCAAATAGTGAAAGTTTGACTTATTTTTTGCTGATTTAGATGCTTTTTATTTCTTTCTGTTGTCTGATTGCTGTGGCTAGGACTTCCAGTATTATGTTAAACAACAGTGAGAGTGGACATGCCAATCTTTTTCCTGACCACAGGGGGAAAGCCTAATTTTCCCCAGTGACATAGGGGAAATGCTCAGTTTTCCCCACTCAGTTTTTCATATGTGGCCTTTATCAAATGCTTTTCCTGCATATGTTGAAATGATTCTATAATTAATTCTTATCTTCTTTTATTAATATGGTATATCACATTGATTGATTTGTGAATGTTGAACCACCCTTACAACACAGGAATAAATCCCAGTTGATCATGGTGAATGAATTCTTTAATGTATTATTGGATTCGGTTTGCTAGTATATTATTGAGAATTTTTAAGTCCATGTTCACCAGGATATTGGGCTGTAGTTCTCTTTTTTAGTGGAATCTTTATCTAGTTACAGTACCAGGGTAATGTTGGCCTCATAGAATGAATTTTGAACTTTTCCTTTGTTTTTCTATTTTTGGAATACTTTGAGAAGAATAGGTACTAACTCTTCTTTAAATATTTGGTAGAATTCCTCTGTGAAGCTATCTGTTCCTGGACTTTGAAAGTTTTTTGATTACTGGTATAATTTCTTTGCTGGTTATGGTCTGCTCATGTTTTCTATTTCTTCCTGTTTCAATTTTGGTAGTTTATATGTTTCTAAGAATTTATCTATTTCTTGCAGGTTGTCCAATTTGTTGGCATTAGTATTTCATAATATTTTTTATAACTGTTTGTATTTCTGTGGTGTTGGTTATTTCTCCTCTCTTGTTTGGGATTTTATTTAGGTCCTTTCTCTTCTTTTTGATAAGTCTGACTAGAGGTTTATCAATTTTATTACTTTTTTCAAAGAACCAGCTCCTGGTTGCATTGATCTGTTCCATTGGGTTTTTTGTTTTGTTTTGTTTTGTTTTTTAGTTCCTATATCATTTATTTCTGCTCTAATCTTTATTACTTCCTGGATTCTTTTTGTTGTTCTTTCCCTAGCTCCTTTAGTATAAGTTTAGGTGTTGATTTGAAGTAAAAGACCTATATTCTGAAACCTATACAACACTGATGAAAGAAGTTGAAGGTGACACAAAGAAATGGAAAAACATTTCATGCTTATGGATTGGAAGAATGAATATTGTCAAAATGTATACTACCCAAAGCAAACTAAACATTTAATGCAATCCCTATCAAAATACCACCAGCATTTTTCACAGAGCTAGAATAAACAATCCTTAAATTTGTTCTGAAGGATCCTGAAGAGCCAAAGTAATCTTTTTTTATTTAATTTTTTTTCAGTGATCCGTAATTCATTATTTATGCACCACACCCAGTGCTCCATGCAATACATGCCCTCCATAATATCCACCAGCAGGCTCACCCAACCCCACACCCTCATCCCCTCCAAAACCCTCAGTTTGTTTCTCAGAGTCCATAGTCTCTCATGGTTTGTCTCCCCTTCCAATTTCCCCCAACTTGCTTCTCCTCTCCGTTTCCCAATGTCTTCCATGTTATTCCTTATGCCCCACAATTAAGTGAAACCATATGATAATTGACTCTCATCTGATAATTGACTTATTTCACTTAGCATAATCTCCTATCATCCCATCTATGTTGATAGAAAAGTTGGGTATTCATCCTTTCTGATGGAGGCATAATACTCCATTGTATATATGGAACATATCTTCTTTATCCATTCATCCATTGAAGGGCATCTTGGTTCTTTCCACAGTTTGGCAACTGGGGCCATTGCTGCTATGAACATTGGGGTACAGATGGCCCTTCTTTTCACTATATCTGCCTTTTTAAGGTAAATACCCAGTAATCTTGAAAGAGAAAAGAAAATCTGGGGACATCACAATTCTAGACTTCAAGTTATATTACAAAGCTGTAGTAATCAAAACCATATGGTACTAGCACAAAAATAGGCACATAGGTCAAAGAATAGAAAGAAAACCTAGAAATGAACTATGTTGTCAATTTATCTTTGACAAAGTGGGAAAGAATATCCAATGGGGAAGTGATAGTCTCTCCAACAAATGGTGCTTGGATAACTGGACAGCAACATGCAAAAGAATGAAACTGGACCACTTTCATACACCATACATGAAAATAAATTCAAAATTGATCAAAGACCAGGGCATCTGGTTGGCTCTGTCAGTTAAGCATCTGCCTTCAGCTCGGGTCATGATTCTGGGGTTCTGGGATGGAGTCCCTCATCAGGCTCCCTGCTCATCAGGGAGTCTGCTTCTCACTCTGCCCCTGCCCCCAGCCTATGCTCTCTCCCTCTATCTCTCCCCTAAATAAATAAATAAAATATTTTTAATGGATTAAACACCTAAATGTGAGACCTGAAACCATAAAAATCCTAGAGAAGAACATAGGTAGTAACTTCTTTGACCTCAGCCATAGCAACTTCTTTCTACATATGTCTCCTTAGGCAAGGGAAACAAAAGCAAAAATAAAGCATTGGGACTTCATTAAAATAAAAATATTCTGCACAACAAAGGAAACAAACAAAACTAAGAGATAACCTAAAGATCGGGAGAAGATATTTGCAAATAACATATTAAATAAAGTACTAGTATCTAAAATATATAAAGAACTTTTAAAATGACACCCCAAAAATAAATAATCTAGTTAAAAATAGGCAGAAAACATGAATAGACATTTTTCCAAAGGAGACATTCAGATGCCCAATAGATTCATGAAAAGATGCTCAACATCACTCATAACCAGGGACATATAAATCAGAACTATAATAGATATCACCTCAGACCTGTCAGAATGGTGAAAATCAAAAACACAAGAGAAAACAGGTGTTGGCTAGGATATGGAGAAAGGGGAACCCTTCCGCACTATTGGTGGGAATACAAATTGAGGCAACCACTGTGGAAAACAGTATGGAGGTTCTTCAAAAAGTAAAAAATTGAACTACCCTACAATCCGACAATCACACTACTGGGTATTTATCCAAAGAATACAAAAATACTAATTCAAAGGGGTACATGCACCCTCATGTTTATAGCAGTATTATCTATAATAGCCAAATTATTGAAGCAGCCCAAATGTCCATCAATCGATGAATGGATAAAAAAGACGTGGTATATATACACAATGGAATATTACTCATAAAAATGAGTAATGGAATATTACTCATAAAGAGAATGAAATGTTGCCATTTGTAATAACATGGATAGAGCTAAAGGGTGTTATGTTAAGTGAAATAAATCAGTCAAAAAAAGACAAATAACCATATGATTTTACTCATACATGGAACTTAAGAAACAAAACAAATGAGCCAAGGGTGGGGAAGAAAGAGAGAGAGACAAACCTAGAGACAGATTCTTCACTATAGAGAACAAACTGATGGTTGCTAGAGGGGAGGTGGGTGGAGGAATGGGTTAAATAATTGATGGGTATTAAGGAGGATACTTGTAATGAGCTTGTGTTGTATGGAAGTGCTGAATCACCGTATTATACACCTGAAAGTAATATTACACTCTATGTTAACTAACTGGAATTTAAATAAAAACTTAAAAAATAAAAATAAATAAAATATGAATCAGAAAATAAAATAAAAAGAAAAGAAAGGAAGTCCTAAAATTCAAGTTGTATTACTGCAGTATAACTCTGAAAGTAGAACGATGGAACTTAAGTTTGAGAACAGCAATGCCTTTCAATGGTTCAAAGTTTAACAAAATATTAGCCTGGGAAATTCAAAAGAAACAGAGACACTCCAGAAGTAGAATAAGCAGGTTTCACTAGCTTGATTTAAGGACTACAAGGAGAAGAATAATTTATTCATGGCATTTTAGGCACGAGCTATTACTTTATAAACAGTCCAAAGCAATGTTTTGCTGTGTATGCAGCATCAGATTTGCTTTAAAGAGCTGTTGGAATTGCTAGGCAAGTCTTCAGATCTTAAATCACAATGGAAATGGGCAAGCCTTCTGAACATGATGGTTTGTGTATCCTCTAAGTTATTCAAAATTCTTTACAAGATTTTTCTATATTTGAAACAATCGGAAGTTGTTTCACTTTGACATCTTTGTAGGTCATCTTCTGAATTAATGGCCTTTGGGTTTGCTTTACAAGATAAAGATCTTTATTTTAAAAGTCATTTTGAAATGAAATGCTGAAAATCTGACATCTTAAAAGTGGCTTGCCAATATTGATTACACAACTAGATCTATATTTAGATTTTAGAAGATAATTTGTAATTTGACAATGCCTAAATAAGTACTTTGAATAAATCTTCAAGTCTGTGTTTTCTTCTTTTAATCCTTGCATGATGTACCTTTATTTTCCCTTTCTTCTGCACTTTCTGTTATTTCTCTTATACTATTTAATTCTCTCCCACACATAGCCAATGTTATTAGGAACACAAGTATGTATAAAAATGGGATATGACACTCTGTGGTCTCCAGTGCAAGAAAGGATGAAATTGTGAGGCTACTTGGGCCAAGAAATCCAGGATTTTCTGAATATTGTCCCACAGACTATAATTATAATTATACCTTTCTATATGATCTTCAAAACATATTATTTTGTGAGAGTTGAAATTACCACCAAATGAGAGGCAAGATGCTTTCAGGCTGTGGAGCCATATAACTCAATGTATAGACTTATTTCATTATGCAACTTTGTGCTACAACACTTTAGGCCTAAATAGTGTCCAGTTCAAAGAGGCCACAAAGATCACTCTGTCTTTTAAGAGTTGAACATTCACCCAGTATTGGGGGAACACAATCAGAGATATAGAGCAAGGGATGACAAATTGGAATATGGTGCCAATATTACCATCGCAGCCTAATTCCAAGTAGGTGAGCAGGATGGGATTAATAGATCTCAGTCTCTTTCCCTGGAGAAACAATCCCTGACCTTTATTACTCCATTATGTAGAAGAGAGGAAAACAAGAAAAGCAACACCCATATATCCTGTCATCTGAATATTTAGTGGCTCCCTCATTACAAATGTGGACTAAACAGTACCCGATAATACAACCAACAAAGCAATGTCCTCTCTACTCTGAGAGAACAAGATACCTGTGGGAGGATGAGTAAAGACACCTCTAATGCAGATCTTCATCCTGACCCCACATCCTGCTATTTTGGTTACTTCTCACCAAAACCATCTCCTATACCTCATTTAACTATTAAAAATAGCACCATTTATTCTAGACTCATTCAAGTGGGTTGTGGGAATTAAAGGAAATCAATGAATCTTGGAATACTGAAAAAATAAAATAAAGTTTAAATTAAAAAATAATTAAAGGAAATCTGAGGGAAATGTGTTTATGGAGCGATGTCAATTATGTTAATGTTGAACCATACAGCAGGCTAATGGTAAGCCCTGAGAGACAAAGGAGATCACTTTTTATCTTGTTGCCCCCTCAATTTTTACGTTGTTTGAATCTGGGTTCTGCTTTAGTGAGAAATAGCACAAAACATGGCCTTATATATACTTATTTTTCTTCCTTCCAAAGAATTTGCTTCATTATCTCTCTTTTAAAGTTTACATTTCCACGTGGATCAATTTTTCTTGCTCCTTAGTAGAAATCTAGATGTCCCCTCTAATATGTAAGAGGGAAAAAATCTAAAAGAATTAAAACACCTAAAAACAATTGAATATTTCAGAACTATTGCTTAGCTGGTGTGCTAAACTATAATTATTAAATAGGAAATCATATTCCCTATAAAAATAGATCTTCCTGTCCTTTCTTTTCTATTTATTAAGAGTCATGCATTATTATATGGACCAGATGGGGTAAATTTGAAAGAAGTTATAGAAGATACTTTAATATTGGGGTCTGTAAGGTATTTGTGAAGGTTCCCTTCTTCTACACCTATTTAAATAAGACAAATCTTGAATCAATTTTTTTTTTAGTCCCCATGATGCTAATAAAAGCTCTTGATATCAAATGATGTAGTAATAGCGATAAACAGTCTTTACAGAAACTAATGGGGAAAAGATAAGATTTCTCTTGGAAATGGTTTTTTAACAGCAACATCACCAGAACATCATCAGAACAAAGCAAAGTAAAACCTAATATTTACTTTGTGAAAGGAATATCTGCTAATATCACTAAAGTTTCAGTACAGGAGAATAAAGATCACATGTTGGACAGTATTTGAATTTGTATGCCTAGAATAAACCCAGTTTTATGGGCATCATTTTGTTACTATGGCATAGTTGGGCATAATATGGACATATTTTATTAGCAAAAGAGAATACTAGTATATAAGATTGAATGAAGATATATTGCACATTTTTTTCTTCTTCCCAAAACATTGCTAGAGCATTTCTGTCTCCATTTATTCTATTTTCTATCTGTAAGAACTAGAACTCTTGGGAAATATGTCTACATATTTTATAAAATTCGTATAACAATAAGTGTTCTACTAAAGAAGAGAAATGCTATTTACATCATAAAATAGAATATATCAAAATAAAGCTGCTCATTTTTACTCTTTTTTTAGTTCATTGACACAATTATGTGATGCAAAGTCCCAAATCTAAGGAAGTTGAAAACAGACTGTAATTGGTTTTATTGATTTGTGACCAATGTTCTCACCTTAAGAGTTTCATAATCTCAGTTTCATCCTGAAAAACACAAGATAAAGATGTCTATTTGGTAAGTTAATATATCCCTGCCTTATAAAATCTAGCAGTTTTATTTCCACTTTATTTCAAATCTCTTCAAAGAAGCAGGAGTTAACTGCCTTTGCTGATCCCACATGATTTCAGCACTTTGTTTTCTTTGAGATATTACTATAAAATCTCCAAAGACAAAATATGTTATATATTTCTAAGTAATAACAAATCAAACAATAAAAATGTATTCGTTCTGAGGCCATATATACTTAATCCATTTTTCTATTTTAAAAAATGAAAGAATATATTCTATCCACAAAATGATAAAGTCTAATAACATAGACTTACCTATTTTGACAGAACTGTTTGACCAAAAACAGATTTTGTTGAGAAGTGGTAAACATAACAAACATAGTTGCTCATCCTACCATAAGTACTACTATCAACTTAGTGCTTTAGCTTTGAATTACGAGGGTTGATTTTTTTTCTCTGTGTTTATTTTATAACCTTTTAAATTATATTCCTTAAAAACACCACTGGTCAGAAAATGACAGTTCTAGTTAGTAGCACCTTATTGAAATTTAAGCTCCATACAAGGAAATACTCTTGATAGAAAAAAAAATTACCAGAAAATAAAATTTAGAAAAAGATCCATAAAGTTAATGTATCTCTATTTTCTAGTTCCAAACAATAGTAAGTAAAATGTGAAAGATTAGAGTAATATTAAAAATAAGTGATAATAAGTTTAACAAAGATGTAGACAATTCTAGTTTAAAGCTAAAAAGCATTACTGAGAGAAGTTAAAAACCTAATTAAGTAAATATGTCATATTGATGGATTGGAGGACTTAATATTATAAAGATGTTAAATCAATCTCTATGTTTTAATGCCATCTCAATCAAAATTTGAATTCTTTTTTCTTTTGAAATGTCTATCCCCAAAGTTACGCAGAAATGCTAAATATCTAAAATAACTGAAACAATCTTTATAAGAGCTGACTTTTCATAGACCTACAGTAATTCAAATAGTGTGTATCAAAATATAAAAAGACACGTAAATCAATGGAAGAGAATAGAGTCCACAAACAGACTTATACATAGAAAGTCAATTGATTTTCAACAAAATCTGAAGGTATTTTATTAAGGAAAAGAATGTTATTTCAACAAATCATGCTGCAAAAGCTGGATACCTCCATGAAAACAAATGAAATGAACCTTGAATGCTACCACTTAATATAAAAACCTATAAAGATTTATAAGAAAATGTAGGTGAAAATCTTCAAGTGTATGAAGGTAGCAGGCAAACATCTCTTAGAGGCAACACACAAAATATTAACCATAAAAGAAAGAGATGATAAACTGGATTTCATTAAAATTAAAAATATCTGTTCACCATTAGGAAATAATTCATAATATATATCGAAATACAAAGGAATTGTTTTGGTATATCTAAAAAAACTGCAACAAAACAATAAAAAAGAGATAACAACAACACCAAAGGCACATTTCAGGAAAGAAATAATTGATTTCATTAAAATTAAAAACTTTTGCTCTATGAAAGATAATTCAAGAGAATTAGCAGATAAGCCACAGATTAGGAGAAACCATTTGCAAAAGCAAACAACTGACAAAGGACTGTTATTCAAAATATACAAAGAACTCTTAATACTCAATAATAAGGAAACAAATAATCCAATTAAAACCAGATCAAAGACTATAATGGACACCTCACCAAAGATAATATACAGATGGCAAATAAGCACATGAAAATGAGCTCCACATCCTATGTCATCAAGGAAATGCAAGTTAAAATAAGAATGTAATACTGAAGTGCTGATTTTTACCTAGGTAATGTAAACAGTATGTATGAGGTCACTCCAGTTAGCATGATCCCCCCAATTTTAAATTAAGAGAAATGGTGCTAATAGATTATTTTGAGCAATTATATATGCAGAGACAAAGATTAAACCAGAAGAAAAAGAAATAAATAAACAACTACTACAGAAAAAAGAGAACCTTGGTATAAGATAGTATACCTGGGGTTCTGGTGGTCAGTGATTTTTTTAAAAGTAGCTCCTATTGCACTAACCCTACTGCAGACTGCACCTGAAAAACCATATGTAGAAGATTTCATAACTTCCATCAACATAGGTACCTGAAAGAGAATTCAGAAAAGACCTTTGAATTTACATTTTTATGCTTCCAGTGTTATTAGGGGCTTCTTTTTTTATAGTACTTACCCAGTAAAGAAAGAGGAAGTCATGGGATGCCAAAAAAAAAAAAAATTGGGAGGAGAAAATAAAATGTATGTAAAGCAATCAAGAAAATAACAGAAAAAGAACTGTCAACAAAACAACTTGATTGGGATTCTAGTAGGAGGATGGAAGGTTTTGGGAGACTGGCCTCCTACAACAAAAGGTATTCAATATAAAGAAAGGCATGAGTAGGGATTGAAAAAATGTGAATATATGACACATATATTTTAAATATAAAGAAAAAAACAAAACTGTCTTAAAAAAATCCCCGTGAAACCATAATTCAATTCAAAAGATACTAAAAATGTGTATATTTTGTCAAGAAAGTCTTCTCTAAAAGGATAATACTTATGACCTATCTGAATAACCATGGAGATTTCAGGAATGAGTATTTCAGGCTTAGGTTATAGCAAATATAGTAAGCACTAATGTAGTAACAAGCTTGCCATAAAATGTGCAAAGAAGTAAATTTATAAAATGTAAGGATGGAAGACAGTAAATATGGGCTAGAGTAGCATAAGATGATGTCAAAAAGGTAAGAATAATCAGATTATGAAGAACTTGGAAAGCACAGTAGGGTATTTGGTTTTCCTTTGGTGTGCAATAAGTAACCATTTGAAAGGGTTAAACAGGGAGTGATATTCAGAGAGAGGTACATGGTAAATTTTCTGTATCTATTGATTAAATGAGATACTCTCTTGATGTCATTATAGTTCCTGCTGCCACTCAGGCTCCGAATATTAGTCATATTTGATGCAATTCTGCTTCACATCTAGTGAGTCACCATGTTTTCCAAGCTAACCCTAAAAAATTCAAAACTCTTCCACTTTTTTCAAACCTTATTATTGTTTCACAGGATGAGGTCCCCATTTCCTTTTTCCTGGGTTGTTCTGCAAACCTTTTGTTTACACTCAGTATTTTCCCTGTCCAATTGATTCTGTTAATGCAACAAAGTCTCCTCAGAATCTCTCCTATTCTCAAAAAATACTGGCTGCCCATAGTATACAGATAGTGCAGAAACTATAAATCTGAGCCTTCTGCAAGTCATAGTTTGGCATCAGGCTTTGACTTAATAGAAATGCCTCAGGGGAACCTGGGTGGTTCATTCAGTTGAATATCTGCCTTTGGCTCAGGTCATGTTCCCAAGGTCCTGGATCAAGTCCCACGTTGGGGTTCCCTGCTCAGCACAGAGCCTGCTTCTCCCTCTCCCTCTGCCACTCCCCCTGCTTGTGATCTCTCTCTGTCTGTCTCTGTCAAATAAATAAATAGAATCTTCAAGAAAGAAAAAAAATGCCCCAATGCTGTTCAAATACTGGCCTGGGATTGCAGTCAATATTTGATCAATGGTCAATATTTGTGGTGTATTGTCCAATGGTAAAGATTTGGAGCCAAGGGTGCCTTGTACATGCAGACAGATTTCAGCTCAATATGAAAACTATATTTTAGCAAAGTAGAACTCTTAATACTGGAAGAGATTGTCTCCTGACATAGGAGGCTCTAAGTACAATTGAGTGATGTTATGTATAGAATAATATAAAGGTCACCCTGCTTTATGAAAAAGGTTGAATTAGATCAGTTGGATATTTTTTTTCTAACTACATGTCACTGAAACTTTTTATAAAACCATAAAGCTCAAAATTCCTATTTTAGAGTTAAGAAATAATAAATGATGCTGTTCATAATGCTCCCAGTCTAGTGTTTTCATTTTCTACTATGCGGGGATTATTTAATTCAAACCAAAAGTAAAGAAAGCAGTAGAATTCACAAAAATGCCATGATGTGTGTGATAACATATTATCTACAGCCTTTGAGCTCTTTGAAGATAAGCTGTTGAATAATGTCACTACATTATTATTATAGTTAGATATAAATATGGGTTTAGCATCTTGTCAAGATGATATAACTTTCAAAAGAGTGCAAACTGAGAAATTCACATGTGCAATTTTAAAGGAAGCATGCAAGATTCAAAAGATTAAATCAAGCAAAAGATACTGTATTTTATCAATATGTATCCTTTTCATGGAAATAAACTATAGAAATATGCACAATTAGATCAATTAATTTAAAAACTAGGTTTGATTGCCTTTTATTTTATGTGAGAGTGTTTGCAATGCTTCTGATTACCTTAATTAAAATGAATTAATCTAATTGACTAATTTACATTTATATCAATATCAGTATTTAAACTGGACATTATTGTAACATTTATTTTAAAATTAAAAATTGGTCATAATAAGTCCTTGATTAATTAGTTTATTAAATATCATGCTTGAAATAAAAGGATCATGGTTAACATTTTTGCATTGTTGCCTTTAAAACAAAGCAATATTTTCCCCGGGTATAGTTCTCTAATGTAAGTCATTTGAGTTAATCCTCAAAAATAAACAATTGCTTAATTACCTCAATGCACAAAATCCACACTGCAACTTTAAAACATCAAAATGGGAAAAGTAATTAGTCTCTTGGGTATAATTAATCTGTCTACCAAGAATTGAGCCAAATTGTAGTTTAGTCTTTTTACAAATCAGAAGCCAATTTTAATTATACTGAAACATTATACTTCTAGCAGTCGAGGTAACTCTAAAAGTAACTTAAATGTCCATATTTATCATGGACTTGGGAAATCACAGGAAAAGAATGGTAAGAAAGGCTATACTCAGATTTAGAGAATCACTGCAAATCTTCAGAATTACTTACACTTTAACTATCTAGATATAGCTTAGGTATCATAGAGTGCTTAAGAGCCAATCCAAAAAGCAGATATAATTTATTTCTATTGCACTTTTATTTAAAAGTATCAGGCACAGAGTTACTGAATACCAACATAGAACAAAAGGCATAAAATTAAGAATTTTTACAATAAAGCTTTAGAGAAAAGAGAAAGTTAATAGCAGCAGAAATGGATCATTTCACCAACTGTTAATCAAATGATTGTTTCACCAAATGGTCAATTCAACAAAAGATTTATTGCCTTTAGTAAAGCAGTGTTTCTTTTAAGAATTTATAAAGTTTGCACCAATTTATATTTTAATAGCTTCCATAGGTTTCTGAATTTTTTTCATTTGTCTTCATAGTAGCAGTTTAAGAAATATTCCACTCATCAAAAGCCAAGGGCTTTAGGTAAGTTTTAACTTCCTGTCAATATATTTGGTATTCATAAAAAATTTTTTTTTCACCTTCAGGCTAAATGTAAGCATCACTTTGTAGAAGTTTCAATTTTTGCTAATCTATTTTGAATCATTTGCAGTATAATTTCCCATTTTAGAGCCGAGTATCATGATCAGGATACTTTCTATAATTTTTCAGATAACATATTAATCTTGGGCTTTTTATGTATACCATTTAGAAATGAGAATTTATTGTGCTTAGCTTATGTTTTTTTTTTTAATTATTTATTTATTTTTTAAATTTATTTTCAGTGTTCCAGAATTCAGTGTTTATGCACCACACCCAGTGCTCCATGCAATACATGCCCTCCATAATATCCACCACCAGGCTCACCCAACCTCCCACCCTTGCCCCTCCCAAACCCTCAGATTGTTCTTCAGAGTCCACTGTCTCTCATGGTTCATCTCCCCCTCCAATTTCCCCCAACTCCCTTCTCCTCTCCATCTCCCCATGTCCTCCTTGTTGTTCCTTATGCTCCACGAATAAGTGAAACCATATGATAATTGACTCTGCTTGACTTATTTCACTCAGCATAATCTCTTCCAGTCCAGTCCATATTGATACAAAATTTGGGTATTCATCCTTTCCGATGGAGGCATAATACTCCATAGTGTATATGGACCACATCTTCTTTATCCATTCATCCATTGAAGGGCATGTTGGTTCTCTCCACAGTGTGTCAACTGTGGCCATTGTCTTATTATAAACTATGTTTTGAATTTTTAAAGGACTCCCAAACAATGCTTTCCTTCACCATATTGCAAGTATAGCTAATGTCCATAAAATTGGAGGTTCAACTTATATTGTCAATTTAGTCACTGTAGTAATCCTTTCTAGGAAAATCACAAGGAATAAACATAGTAAAATTAGCAGAATATGTATAGAAAGACAAACATTTACTGAGGCATATAGAAAAGATGTTAACAAATGGAGGTTGTATTACTTTCCTGACCAGGAAGATAAAATACAAAAACGTCATTGCTTATCTCTGTGTTAATTAGGTCACTTAATGTAAAAAGTAACATCAGATCAAATCAAACTGGCATTATGGACCAGGAAATTTATTGGCTCATGTAATTAGAAGTCTAGACAAATTGTCTTAACTTATAGACTATGTCAAAGTCTCACTTTATTTTTCCATCTCAATATATGTTCTGCTCTGCACATTGTTAGCTGTATTCTGAAGTTTTTGTGTTGTTCTGTTGTCTTTTCCTGATTTCAAGTTAGTTACCAAAACTTCCCTGGGCTATGGAATTCCCTATCCACGCTGGAGGTAGTGGAGGGGAGAAGTATGTATTTCACAGCCTTCAAATGAAAATACTGAAATACATTCTAATGACTCAAATTACAGTTATATTTTCAATTCAACTAATCACTATGGTGAGAAAAATGCCAGGTGCTGATTAACTTAAGTCAACTTAAACAACTTAAACAACTACCTTTGAAATCTGAACCAAATCTCATGGCTATTATCCAAAGATAATAAAAGAAGTGATACTTGGAATAGAAACAAAATGTCCTCCACACTTTCAAAATCACTTATAACTCAATGTATATTCATTGAAAAATACAGTGGGATTCAAGGACCTCGACAAACTTACTCTCATGTTCATGTAGAAAATATTCTGCCAGCTGAACCAGAGAGGCACCCCTGTGATGAGCACTGAGTGTTATACAGAACGGATGAGTTATTGAACACTATATCTAAAACTAATGATGTATTATTATATGTTGGCTGATTGAATTTAAAGAAAAAAAGAAAAAAGAAAAATATCCCTAAAATCAAATGCTGATAAAGTCCAAGTAGTTAACCTAAATAATAAAGTCAAGTCAAATGAAAGACTATTTTACAATATGCAAAAGTAGAGTAAACCTATAATTGATTTTCCTACTCACAACACTTATCAGATTTAAAAGGTGCACCATTGATCATTATTCCAAATTAGAGTTATAATCCAAACTATCCTAGACAAACCATGCTCCACCTCACTTGTGGTACCAACCATAGGTTGTTTTCCAAGCTGGTAAGTTTGAGGTCCTTAATACACATATAAGTTGGAAAAGTTGAATAAATAGTGTTACATGTAAGTCTCAAGTTCAAGAAGAGTACTAACCTAGATGTAAAAACTTGATAGTCACCTATGTTCTTATGTCCTTAATGCAATGAAGTGAAATATATGTACTTAGGAATATATAGAGAGAGGAGAGGAAATCACTGGGGTACCCAGCGCTAGAGGTTAGCAGCAGCAGAAGAGAATGATACGTATTTGGCTGCAAAACAAGGAGGAAACCAGGAGGCTGTGACTTTCTAGAAAAGAAGAAAGAAAGGTATGGAGGTTTAACCATTATATACATCAAGAGAAATATACTAAATTATGGAGATTATAAATGAAGAAGCAGAGCTATCGTGTTCACCACATACATTACTTTCTATATAGACAACCCAGAGGAACCTAAAATATTTATAATTTATGAGAGCATTTAGCAATCTTGGCAAAGATACATTCAATATACAAAGCTTGAAAGCCACAATAAAGTTAGAAAGCATATTTTTTAAGTGATTCCATTTTCCATGGCAACTCTTTTTCCCTTTCAATCTCATTTCAACAGAATCTTTCAACTCAATATCCTTCTTTTCATAAGGATGTTTATGTTATGTTTGTGTGTGGTATGTATGTAGGTATCAGAGACATATCTTTTAAAAAAAGATGATTATGATCATTATGCAAAAAATTATAAAACTTGAAATATACTAAATACATAGAAACTTATATCTGCATATCATGTTGATGCATAGAAATTTTTAATATTTTAAAGATATCCTAAAATTTGCAAAACTATATATAGTGTTGGAATAGATATAGATCAAAGAAATGTAAATTTGGAATTTTAATATATGATGGCAGTGGCATTTCAGATCAGGAAAGGATAAAGTAGTTAATAAAATTATACTGTGATAATTATCAATGGTTATCACATACATAAATCACAATGTCATGTTATATACCATATATTTTAAAGCATTAGATAGTAAAAAACAAATTCAGAGTTTTTACTTTTTCAACTGGGAAGAACTATAGGAGACACCACAATTCTGCTGGCAATGCTTTAGAGCTCATGCATGAGATGAGTAGAGAGAGCTTTTACTATTATTCATACCTTTGACTGTATTGACATTTTGTAGTAAATTCTAAAAGAGATTTTAATCTAGATTATTGAAGGGGGAGATGAACCATGAGAGACTATGGACTCTGAAAAACAACCTGAGGGTTTTGAAGGGGGGGGTGGGAGGTTGGGGGAGCCAGGTGGTGGGTATTATGGAGGGCATGCACTGCATGGAGCACTGGGTGTGGTACAAAAACTATGAATTCTGTTATGCTGAAAAGAAATTTAAAAAAAAAGAAATAAGGAAATTTAAAAAAAAGAAACAAAACAAACAAACAAAAACAACTGTAGTTTTTCTGTCTCAGGAGGGAGCAAAATTAGTTACATGTGTTCAGTCCTCCTGTATGCCTCAGTCCTGATTCTGTGCAGTTACGAACATCCTCTGTTATTTTCTTATATGTGTTAGTCATTGTTTCTTTCCTGTTTCTATCCACTAGAATGGAAGTTTCATAGAGGCAAGGACTTTTTCCTACTTTGTTTATAAATGTATCCTAAGTATAAAAACTGGACCTGGTTTATGGTAGGCACTCAATGAAGAGTTGCTGAATAAATTAATAAATTAATTTGTGACCTATTCCTGTTTTCTTCTTTGCTCCATCGTAGCTCTCCTTTTTATATTTTTACTTTTATCCCATCTTTTTACATTTTTATTTTGTAAACATTTTATAATGTATGTAACATATTGGTCCAGTAGAACATTTATGCATTTTATAAATAAATAAGAGAGAGTTTATTAAGAGACAGTGTAATAAGAGATGGTGAGATAGTGTAAACTGTGAGGAAGCATGGTTTTAAACCTAGGGGACCATTGATCCTAGATACCTAGCTTCTGGTTATGGCTGCAGCCTTTGAGTTATGTAGCAAACCTCTCTACTCTAAGTGGCTCTTAAATACTGGAAACATCTATCTTTAGGAAAAATAAGCTCACAAAAGACCTCAACGTGAGGCAGGAATCCATCAGAATCACAGAGGAGAACATAGAAGAGGGCAATGTCAAACCTCTTCAACATTGGCCACAGCAACTTCTTTCAAGACATGTCCGCAAAGGCAAAGGAAACAAAAGTGAAAATGAACTTTTGGGACTTCATCAAGATCAAAAGCTTCTGCACAGCAGAGGAAACTGTCAACAAAACAAAGAAGCGACCCACAGAATGGAAGAAGATACTCGCAAATGACAGTACAGACAAAGGGCTGATATCCAAAATCTATAAGAACTCCTCAAACTCAACACACACAGGACAAATAATCACGTCAAAAAAAAAAAAAAAAAAAAAAAAAAAAAAAAAAAAAAAAAAAAAAAAAAAAAAAAAAAAAAAAAAAAAAAAAAAAAAAAAAAAAAAAAAAAAAAAAAAAAAAAAAAAAAAAAAAAAGGCATGAACAGACACTTCTCCAAAGAAGACTTACAAATGGATAACAGACACATGAAAAAAATGTTCATTATCATTAGCCATCAGGGAGATTCAAATCAAATCAAATCATTGAGATACCACCTTACACCAGTTAGAATGGCCAAAATTAACAAGACAGTAAATAACACATGTTGGAGAGGATGTGGAAAAAGGGGAACCCTCTTACATTGTTGGTGGTAATGCAAGTTGGTGCAGTCACTTTGGAAAACAGTGTGGAGATTCCTCAAGAAATTAAAAATAGAGCTTCCCTATGACCCTGCAATCGCACTACTGGGTATTTACCCCAAAATGCAGATTTAGTGAAAAGAAAGGCCATCTGTACCCCAATGTTCATAGCAACAATGGCCCCAGTTGCCAAACTGTGGAAAGAACCAAGATGTCCTTCAATGGACAAATGGATAAAGAAGATATGGTCCATATATACAATGGAGTATTATGTCTCCATCAGAAAGGATGAATACCCAACTTTTGTAGCAACATGGAGGGGACTGGAAGAGATTATGCTGAGTGAAGTCAAGCAGAGAGTCAGTTATCATATGGTTTCGCTTATTTGTGGAACATAAGGAATAACACAGAGGACATGGGGAGATGGAGAGAAGTGAGTTGGGGGAAATTGGAGGGGGAGATGAACCATGAGAGACTGTGGACTCTGAGAAACAAACTGAGGGTTTTGGAGGGGAGAGGGATGGGGGATTGTGTGAGCCTGGTGGTGGGTATTATGGAGGGGACATATTGCATGGAGCACTGGGTGTGGTGCATAAACAATGAATTTGGGAACACAGAAAAGAAATAAAAAAGTAGAAAAAGAAAAAAAAAGAAGAAAAAGTAAAATCTGATTTTAGTTTCTGGTTCTATATGCAAGGAGCTTGTAAGTCAACACTCTATCCTATCATCAAGTAAAAGGCTGAAGAGACTGAAAATCAACAAATTTTCTTGGATTCATAAGAATAGGAAGAACTCAGGGAAAACCAAGACCCCCAACATTGGGAAGACAGGAGAATACAAAGGGTCATGGCTTACTGGACAGAGGCTCACAAATAGGAACCAGATCCAGGGTAGGAAAACCTGAACTATAATTGATAAATTGCTAGAGGCTTAATGTAGATGACTCCGAACATTAAAAACTCTAGGAGAACCCAGTCACAGGGAGACCCTCAAAATATTATGAGATTTACTTCCAGGACCTCAACCAGATTCCCACAGTAAATATCAGAGAAAAATCCACTCCTTCTTCTGGCAGATGGAGGGGGAAAGGAGCCATTTTCAAGTATACCAGAGTACTCACTTCTCAAAAGGGCCTGTCCCAGGATAAACTAGTTAACAGGAACCTAAGCTGCTGGTATATGGGAAATAGTCAACTCTAGACCACTCTAGCTACCTGTGGCACCTAAACTTTTGAAGTTTATAGTATAGAGGCATAAGGTCATCAAAAGACTGAGTGAGACCTAGTCATAAGACTATAGAATGCTCCCCCTGCCCCACCACCTCACTACCCTATTTATAAGATCTGCTTAAAGCAGTTCCTTGTGTACAAAACATCATATCCACCTATCAAGAAAAAATTGTAAGCACAAAATCAAAATTTTTAAAAGTCTTCTCCACTGAGGGATATCGCTCCAGAGGCTAAGCTGGGGTGAAGCCCAAGTGGGGACAATGTGGTCTCAGGTCCCACAGGGTCACAGAAGGATTGGGGGTGGCTGAGTGTCACAGAGCTTACAGGTATCAAAGTGGGGAAGCTGGCTACAGAGACAGAGCTGGGAGTGAGCTCTCAACTCAGGGTTACCTTAAATTGTGATCTTTGGCATAGGCCACTGCTCTGTGAGCAGAAACCCCACAAGATCTGGGGACACCCCACTGGAAGAGCACAAGGATCTGCGGGGTTTGGAGACTCCAAGCGGGTCTGTGTGCCAGAGACAGAGACTTTTGGTCACAGGATGGGTGAGCTCGGTGCACAGCTGGAGGCCAGGGAGATGGGAGTGATTGAGCCCTTTTCTCTGAGGGCGCATTGAGGAGTGGGGACCTGAGCTCTCGGCTCCTCTGGGCGGGGAGATTAGGAGGCCACCATTTTCATTCCCATCCTCCAGAACTCTATGGAAAGCGTTCAAGGAACAAAAGCTCCCGAAAGCGAACCCAAGCAGATTACTTAGCCTGGCCCCTGGTAAGGGCGGTGCAATTCCGCCTCAGGCAAAGACACTTGAGAATCACTACAACAGGTCCCTCCCCCAGAAATCAGCAAGAAATCCAGCCAAGACCAAGTTCACTTACCAAGGAGAACAGTGGAATTCCAGAGGAGGAGAAAGCAAAGCATGGAATTCATGGCTTTCTCTCCATGATTCTTTAGTCTTGCAAAGTTAATTAATTTTTTAAATTTTATTTTTTTCTTATGCTAAATTTTTTTAACTTTTACTCTTTCCTCTTTTAATGTTTTTAACTACTTTATCTTAACAATACCTTTCATTAAAAAAAATCTTTATTGAACCTTCATTATTATAGTCATATTTTATCCTTCATTTTATATAACTTTATTTTTTGTATACACATAGGGTTTTTTCTTCTAAAAAAATTTGGGACAACTTCTTCTAGTAGATCAAAATATACCTTAAATCTAGCACAGGGCTTTGTTCTAGTCTCCAGCCTGACCAAATTCTCTCCACTTTCTTTTTCTTTATTCTCCCAACCAACTTATCTTATCAACTACCCTTTTAGAAATTTTTTTTAAAAATTTCATCTTTATAGTCATATTACATCCCATCATCAGAATTTTTCATTCTTTAAAAAATTGGGAGGTAGTTTCTTCTAAGAGACCAAAATACTCCCAAAATTAAGTGGGTAATTCTGTACTATTCACCAGTCTAATATATGTATTTTCTTTTTTACATTTTTTCTTTATTTTTTTTCTTTTTTAAAAATTTTTTAACTTCTTTTTACCCCTTTTTTTCCTCCCATGATTTGGCATCTCTTCTGATTTGGTTAAAGCACATTTTCCTGGGGTCTTTGCCACCCTTTTAGTATCTTATTCTCTCCTTCATATATTCTTATGTGGATAAAAGGACAAGGTGGGAAAACTCACAACAACAACAACAAAAAAAGAACAAGAGGCAGTATGAAAGGCTAGGGGCCTTATCAATACGGACATTGGTAATATGTCAAATCTAGAGTTCAGAATGATGATAATCAAGGTGCTAGCTGGGCTCAAAAATGGCATGGAAGATATTAGATAAACCCTGTCTGGAGAAATAAAAGCCCTTTCCGGAGAAATAAAGGAAATAAAATCTAACAAAGTTGAAATAAAAAAGCTATTAATGAGGTGCAATCAAAAATGGAGGCTCTTACTGCTAGAATAAATGACGCAGAAGAGAGAATTAGTGATATAGAAGACCAAATGACTGAGAATAAAGAAGCTGAGCAAAAGAGAGACAAACAACTACTGGACTACGAGGGGACAATTCGAGAGATAAGTAATACCACAAGATGAAACAACATTAAAATAATTGTGATTCCAGAAGAAGAAGAAAGAGAGAGGAGAGTAGAAGATATATTGGAGAGAATTATTGTAGAGAATTTCCCTAATATGGCAAAGGGAACAAGCATCAAAATCCAGGAGGCACAGAGAAGCCCCCTCAAAAGAATAGGTCTGCACCCTGTCATCTAATAGTAAAATTTACAAGTCTTAGCGACAAAAAGAAAATCCTGAGAGCAGCCCAGGACAAGAAGTCTGTAACATACAATGGTAAAAATATTAGACTGGCAGCAGACTTATCCACAGAGATCTGGCAAGCCAGAAAGAACTGGCATGATATATTCAGAGCACAAAACGAGAAAAACTTGTAGCCAAGAGTACTAAATCCAGCTAGACTATCATTGAAAATAGGAGAGATAAAAAGCTTCCAGGACAAACAAAAACTGAAAGAATTTGCAATAACCAAACCAGCTCTACAGGAAATATTGAAAGGGGTCCACTAAGCAAAGAGAGACTCTAAAAGTAGTAGATCAGAAAGGAACAGAGACAATATACAGTAACAGCCACCTTACAGGCCATACAATGGCACCAAATTCATATCTCTCAATAGTTACCCTGAATGTAAATGGGCTAAATGCCCCAATCAAAAGACACAGGGTATCAGAATGGATAATAAAACAAAATCCATCAATATGCTGTCTAGAAGAAACTCATTTTAGACCTGAAGACACCACCATATTTAAAGTGAGGGGGTGGAAAACAATTTACCATGCAATGGACATCAAAAGAAAGCTGGGGTGGCAATCCTTATATCATATCAATTAGATTTTAAGCCAAAGACTATAATAAGAGATGAGGAAGGGCACTATATCATACTCAAATGGTCTGTCCAACAAGAAGATCTAACAATTTTAAATATTTATGCCCCTAACATGGGAGTAGCCAACTATATAAACCAATTAATAACAAAATCAAAGAAACACATTGACAATAATACAATAATGGTAGGGGACTTTAACACTCCCCTCACTGAAAAGGACAGATCATCTAAACAAAAGATCAACAAGGAAATGAAGACCATAAATGACACACTGGACCAGATAGACATCACAGATATATTCAGAACATTTCCATTCCAAAGCAACAGAATATACATTCTTCTCTAGTGCACATGGAACATTCTCAATAATAGATCACATCCTGGGTCATAAATCAGGTCTCAACTGGTATCAAAAGAATGGATAATTCCCTGCATATTTTCAGACCACAATGCTTTGAAACTAGAACTCAATCACAAGAGGAAATTTGGAAAGAACCTAAATACATGGAGACTAAACAGCATCCTTCTAAAGAATGAATGGGTCAGGGGCACCTGGGTGGCTCAGTGGGTTAAAGCCTCTGCCTTCGGCTCAGGTCATGATCCCAGGATCCTGGGATCGAGCCCTGAATCGGGCTCTCTGCTTGGCAGGGGGCCTGCTCCCTCCTCTCTCTCTCTCTGCCTGCCTCCCTGCCTACCTATGATCTCTGTCTGTCAAATAAATAAATAAAATCTTAAAAAAAAAAAAAAAAGAATGAATGGGTCAACCAGGAAATTAAAGAAGAATTGAAAAAATCCATGGAAACAAATGATAATGAAAACACAACGGTTCAAAAATCTATGGGACACAGCAAAGGCAGTCCTGAGAGGAAAATATATAGTGACACAAGCCTTTCTCAAGAAACAAGAAAGGTCTCAAGTACACAACTTAACCCTATAACTAAAGAGCTGGAGAAAGAACAACGAAAGCCTAAACCCAGCAGGAGAAGAGAAATCATAAAGATCAGAGCAGAAATCAATGAAATAGAAACCAAAAAAACAATAGAACAAATCAATGAAACTAGGAGTTGGCTCTTTGAAAGAATTAATAGGATTGATAAGGCCCTGGAAAGCCTAAACCCAGCAGGAGAAGAGAAATCATAAAGATCAGAGCAGAAATCAATGAAATAGAAACCAAAAAAACAATAGAACAAATCAATGAAACTAGGAGTTGGCTCTTTGAAAGAATTAATAGGATTGATAAGGCCCTGGCCATACTTATCAAAAAGAAAAGAGAAAGGACCCAAATAAATAAAATCATGAATGAAAGAGGAGAGATCAGAACCAACTACAAAGAAATACAAACAATCATAAGAACATAGTATGAACAACTATACGCCAGCAAATTTGACAATCTGGAAGAAATGGATGCATTCCTAGAGACACATAAACTATCACAACTGAACCAGGAAGAAATAGAAAACCTGAACAAACCCATTACCAGTAAGGAGATTGAAGCAGTCATCAAAAATCTCCCACAGACAAGAGCCCAAGGCCAGATGGCTTCCCAGGAGAATTCTACCAAACATTTAAAGAAGAATTAATTCCTATTCTCCTGAAACTGTTCCAAAAAATAGAAATGGAAGGAGAACTTCCAAACTCGTTTTATGAGGCCAGCATCACCTTGATCCCAAAACCAGACAAGGATCCCATCAAAAAAGATAATTACAGACTCATCCTTGATGAACACAGATGCGAAAATTCTCACCAAAATACTAGCCAATAGGATCCAATGGTACATTAAAAGGATTATTCACCATGACCAAGTGGGATTTATTCCAGGGCTGCAAATTTGGTTCAACATCCATGAATCAATCATTATGATACAATACATTAATAAAAGAAAGAACAAGTGCCACATGATACTCTCAATAGATGCTGAAAAAGCATTTGAAAAAATACAGCATCCTTTCCTGATTAAAACTCTTCAAAGGGTAAGGATAGAGGGCACATACCTCAATATCATCAAAGCCATCTATGAAAAACCCACCAGGAATATCATTCTCAATGGAGAAAAACTGAGAGGTCAAGAACACGGGCAGGGATGTCCAATATCACCACTGCTAGTCAACATAGTACTAGAAGTCCTAGCCTCAGCAATCAGACAACAAAAAGAAATTAAAGGCTTGCAAATCAGCAAAGAAGAAGTCAAACTCTCACTCTTTGCAGATGATATAATACTATATGTGGAAAACCCAAAAGACTCCACTCCAAATCTGCTACAACTTGTACAGGAATTCAGTAAAGTGTCAGGATATAAAATCAATGCACAGAAATCTGTTGCATTTCTTTACACCAACAATAAGACAGAAGAAAGAGAAATTAAGGAGTCAATCCCATTTACAACTGCACCCAAAACCATAGGATACCTAGGAATAAACCTAACCAAAGAGGCTAAAAATCTATACTCAGAAAACTATAAAGTACTCATGAAAGAAATTGAGGAAGACACAAAGAAATGGAAAAATGTTCCATGCTCATGGATTGGAAGAAGAAATACTGTGAAAATGTCTATGCTACCTAAAGCAATCTACACGTTTAATGAAATCCCTATAAAATACCATCCATTTTTTTTCAAAGAAATGGAACAAATAATCCTAAAATTTATATGGAGCCAGAATAGACCTTGAATAGTTAGAGGAATATTGAAAAAGAAAGCCAAAGTTGGTGGCATCACAATTCCAGACTTTAAGCTCTATTACTAAGCTGTCATCACCAAAACAGTATGGTCCTGGCACAAAAACAGACACGTAGATCAATGGAACAGAATAGAGAGCCCAGAAATAGACCCTCAACTCTATGGTCAACTGATCTTCGACAAAGCAGGAAAGAATGTCCAATGGAAAAAAGACAGTCTCTCAACAAATGGTGTTGGGAAAATTGGACAGCCACATGCAGAAAAATGAAACTGGGCCATTTCCTTACACCACACACAAAAATAGACTCAAAATGGATGAAGGACCTCAATGTGAGAAAGGAATCCATCAAAGTCCTTGAGGAGAACACAGGCAGCAACCTCTTCAACCTCAGCCGCAGCAACTTCTTCCTAGGAACATCACCAAAGGCAAGGGAAACAAGGGCAAAAATGAACTCTTGGGACTTCTTCAAGATCAAAAGCTCTTGCACAGAAAAGGAAACAGTCAACAAAACCAAAAGACAACTGAAAGTATGGGAGAAGATATTTGCAAATGACATATCAGACAAAGGGCTAGTATCCAAAATCTATGAAGAACTTATCAAACTCAACACCCAAAGAACAAATAATCCAATCAAGAAATGGGCAGAGGATATGAACAAACATTTCTGCAAAGAAGACATCCAGATGGCCAACAGACACATGAAAAAGTGCTCCACATCACTCGGCATCAGGGAAATACAAATCAAAACCACAATGAGATATCACCTCGCACCAGTCAGAATGGCTAAAATTAACAAGTCAGGAAATGACAGATGCTGGAGAGGATGCGGAGAAAGGGGAACCCTCCTACACCGTTGGTGGGAATGCAAGCTGGTGCAACCACTCTGGAAAGCAGCATGGAGGTTCCTCAAAAAGTTGAAAATAGAGCTACCCTATGACCCAGCAATTGCACTACTGGGTATTTACCCTAAAGATACAAATGTAGTGGTATGAAGGGGCACATGCACCTGAATGATTATAGCAGCAATGTCTACAATAGCCAAACTATGGAAAGAACCTGGATGTCCATCAACAGATGAATGGATAAAGAAGAGGTGGTATATATATACAATGGAATACTATGCAGCCATCAAAAGAAATGAAATCCTGCCATTTGCGACAAACTGAATGGAACTAGAGGGTATTATGCTTTACAAAATAAGTCAATCAGAGAAGGACAACTATCATATGATCTCCGTGATATGAGGAAGTGGAGATGCAATGTGGGGGGTTTGGGGGGTAGGAAAAGAATAAATGAAAGAAGATGGGATCAGGAGGGAGATAAACCATAAGAGACTCTTAATCTCACAAAACAAACTGAGGGTTGCTGTGGGGAGGGGGGTAGGGATAGGGTGGTTGGGTTATGGACATTGGGGATGGTATGTGCTATGGT
>PISX010023381.1:0-29758 GCA_004024625.1 Mellivora capensis
TTGCGGAGCATAACAAATAACATGGAGGACATGGGGAGATGGAGAGGAGAAGGGAGTTGAGGGAAATTGGGGGGGAGATGAACCATGAGAGACTATGGACTCTGAAAAATAACCTGAGGGTTTTGAAGGGGCGGGGGGTGGGAGGTTGGGGGAGCCTGGTGGTGGGTATTGTGGAGGGCACGCATTGCATGGAGCACTGAGTGTGGTGTAAAACTATGAATTCTGTTACGCTGAAAAGAAATTTAAAAAAAAATTAAAAAAAAAAAAAAACAACTAAGTTAAAGAGGGAGAAAGCAGGGTATCAATGAGAAGGCTGCTGCGATGCCCTTGGTGAAGAATGATGGTAGCTTGGCCCAGGGTGGTAATTTCAGAAATGATGAGAACTATCCTGACTTGAAGTATTTTTAAGGTAAGGCCAACAGCACCTGCTGAGAGACTGGATATGAGGGTAGAGTATAAAACAAAGTAGGGAGTCCAAAAGACTCGAAGATTTTTAAACCAAACACCTGGAAAAACCAAATTTATATTTACTATGGAGAGATGACAGTGGAATGAGGTTCTAGAGGGTGAAGGTTTTTACTTCAAATATAATGTATTTAAGATGATGGGAGGACCTACAAGAGAAGATGTCAAGTAGAGAAACAGGAGATGAGTTCAGGGGGAGGGCTGGGCGGCAGATGGAGATTTGGGAATCATCAGTGAAAAATGTATTTAAGAGAGTGATAACAGAGAAAAGAAGAGATGGGAGGACTAAGACCTGGGAGCCTCCCACATTTAGGATTTGGGAAGACAACAGGACCCAGCAAAGAGACTGAGGAAACATGGACAGTATGGAAGAGGAGACCTGACTGGTGGGGAATCCTGCAAGCCAATAGAGGAAGCCACATCAACTGAGTCAGCTACAGCTAATCTGACAGAATACCATATGTGGTATGGGGGCTTAAAAAACAAATTTATTTCTCATAGTTCTGGAGTCTGGAAGTCTGAGATCAGGGAGCAACGTGGGCAGATTCTGGGGAGAGCACTCTTCTGGAGTGCAGATTTCTTCTTGTGTCCTCATGTGGCAAAAGCAGAAAAAGGAGGCAAGCTCTTTCATGTCTCTTCTTACAAGGGCACTAATCACATCCACAAGGACAGTACCCTCAGGAACACATCTAATAATGTCCCACCTGCTGATATCATCACATTGAGGGGAGTAGAATTTTAACATATAAATTGAGGGAAGGACCCAAACAGTCAGTCCCCAACAGAGAGCATCTGCACTGAGCTAAATATGTTGACAGGTCAAGTAAGACAAAGACTATGAATAAAGAATGAAGGCTAGTACTGTCCCCCAAAACAGGGAGCAAAATGAAGGTCTTTGTTATCTTTGAAAAAAAGAAGTCTGATTTGAAGCTTCTAGAGGCCATGGATGAGAGAAACTGGAAATAATGAATTTATCCCCAGTTCTAACAGAAAAGGAGAACAAAAACATGCGATGGTATCTAAGGGTTAAGGATGGAATCTCAAGAGAGGAATTTTCTTCTTATGGGAAGAGCCATAACATGTTTCTATGCTTTGGGGGATGCGGTAGTAAAGAGGAGGGGATGGACATGCCCAGGAGGTAAGAAATACCAATGTAAGGGGGGAGGAATTGAATCTTATGAATCTAACTGAATCTAATATAAGGTGGGAGGGGCTGGCCTCAGGCAGGGGCATGGACAATCCCTCTCTAGCAGCAGGAGGGAAGGCAGAGTGAAGGGGAACAGGTGCGGCACAACGGGTGGATGTGATGGAGGGAGCATGGGGTAGTTGGGGAAGGTCACCTCAAAAGGATTGTTTGGGTTTTTTTTTTTCAGTGGAATAGGGAACAAAGAAATCAGCTGAGAATAAGGATGGAGGCTGATGTATTGAGTGGGGGGAGGAGGAGAGGTGTGGACCAGTCGTCCCAGGGAGTGGACCCAAGAACGCGGTATGACAGCAGAGCAGCTCCAGAGCCCATTCGATAGCAGTGCTTACAAATGTAACCGAGACCGAGAAGCTGGAAAGGGCAGGGACAGAAGCAGCAGAGAGTGAAGAGTTGGAGGTTGTGGTGAGCCATGAGGAGCTGGTGTAGCTCAGAAGCAGTGTTGTGGGGACAGCCGAGGAAGGAAGACCCAAGAGGGGCTGGGACTGGAATGCTAGACGCTATACTTGAACCTACAAGATCAAAGGTAGTTAAACCTGCTTTTCAAGCAGGGCAATGGCAATATTTAATTTGGTCTGCCAGAGAGAAAATTCTGGTAGGTATGAACATGGCGGGCTCAAAGTTTTTATTGGCGAATACTGACTTTGTGGTAGCTAAAACTCCTTCTTAGAACCAGAAAATGTAGTGCACTCTATAAAACATACCTGGTAAACAAAAGCTTTCCTGACACAATGTTGTTGAAAAAACCAAACCCATTGTTGAGTCCCCAATAAACTTTTTATCTGAGTGGCTTTCTTAACTTCCTAGGTTCCTCATAAATATGTGCTCTAACAAATCTGCAGACATGTGCTCTGACAAATCTGCCCCAAGGTTATCAGAAGGAAAAATCTTCTATGATGCGGCTTGTTAAAAAGGAAAGGAAAGAGGAAAAAAAAATTCATGTGAAATAAATCAACTATTTCTCATGATGGAAAATCTGCATGATCATTTTGGACATAAGTGTATTGCGTTTGTTTCTGGTTGACTTTTTCTAAATTACTAAAGCTTTTAAACGACCAAATACTTCACATTTTCCACACACACACACCCCCACACCCACAAATAGTATGAAACACAAATGAATAGGATATAACAAACACACTAAGGGCACAGAAGACTGATTTTCTTGTAAATTATAAAATAACTGCTTTGGGAACACTTTCTATTTGATAACTTCACAAACAAATTTATCTTGACTTATAATCTATCAACCATTTTTAGAAAATTTTAATGATCATTCTAAACACAAATGTGATTACGTTTCAGAAGGAGGTAAACATGTTTTCTCCTCAGTAAATTCATCACGCCTAAAGCTGAAAGGATGTCAGCTCTGCAGAAGACTATTCCAAGCGACAACCATATTGACATTGGAACCACCATTTCAATGAAAGTAGATTCACTGAGGCTATATGGTTGACTCAAAATCACATGCCATTTTTGGAGGGAACCCCAGAAACTCTCTTCCACATGATGACTGCCATCCAGGAATTGTCCTCTTTTTTATTGATGAAAAGGAAAGTTCAAACTATCTTTATCATGACTCTAGGATCTGGCTTTTCTAGTCTAGCACAGTTCTAAAGTGGTCTTAATTCATTTCCTTCAGGTTACTTATCTTAATCCTGAATACCCAAATAAAAGATAGACCTCAAATTAATTCTTTGATCACTAAAGAAAAATAGATCTACAACAAAGATATATACCAAACCTCACTAGGTAAGATAGTGTGCTTATCTCTTCCATGTAACAAGATAAATGCTTTCATTCAACTTAATGGTCGACTTGACATATGAGGAGTTTCTAGGGAACCAACAGTAGTTTACATGCTTGGAAGATTCAGGCTGTTTCTCTGTGTTAGTTATCTGCCCTTACAGTTATGTTACTGTCTACAGGTTTATCCTAGACTGATTTTAAGTCCCTAAATCAACATCAAACTCTAAAAGCATTGATTATTATCTAAGCCTTTAGCTCCTTTGTAAGCTGCATTTGCTTTGAACAAAATTTATTTGGCTAAGAGGGTCTGGTCTTCTATGTTGAGGAGCTATGCAGATGTAGAAAGAGAGAACCAACAGCTTCCTCATACACAACTTAAGAGCCATCTCTGTGCCCTGATGTCAGTTTAAAACAACCCTGATGTGGTCACTCGATCAACAACCATGAGCTCAGAGCAGTGGTCTGGAAGCACCAAGTGAAGACTGGAGCTCGTCAGGTCTGAGAAGCCACACAGGGACCTGTCGTATTGCCATCTGCAGATCAAGACGAAAAGAACTGCCACCCACATCCCTGTCGATTTAATGACTGCACAACTTGCATGCAGCGGAAATGAACTTTTTAACGCAAACATGATATACTTTTCAAAGCAAAGCTCATTCTAAAATACAAGTATCTGTGGAGAAGAATTTTTTCTGTTTTCAACAATCAGCTGCACTGAAATAGAGAACGATATTCTCCTAACTATAAATAACTGACTTTCAAAGCCTATAATGGTTTTTCACCAAGAGCTCTGGCATGTTATCAAGAACACATATTAAACCCTTATAACAAAAGCAACGACCTTTTCCTCTATATTTTAGAATAAAATAACAGCTATTGGCTTGACATTATGAATTCATTGTATAATTCTAACCTCTTAAAAAGGAAACAAACTTTCTTAGTATTCTTAGTTGCTAAATTTCGCAAAGGGAAGAATAAATTTAGATAATCATTAAGGATAACAGAAACTGCAGCAGTTAGGAAAAAAAAAAAAAAAGACGAGATTCAAATTCAACCTGTGGGTATAATTACTCAGATTCTAAATTTACTCCCATTTCCTGAAGTGTGACACCAACTTTAAAGGTACCACTGCTTCTAAGATATAAGGTGGAAGACTGTGTGGCAGGAGAGGAAGTGGACTTTTGAGTCCAGGGGAGCCAAGTTAAAACCAGAATGACCCCATTTACTAAGCCTGTGACCTCAGAAACATGACATAATCTCTTTTGAGCCTCAGGTTTTATATTCTCGAAATGAGAGGAATCATACCTTAGAGGGAGGTCCTGATGTTCAAGCTAAGAATGTAATTCAAGTGCTTTTGTTTTTTGTTTTTTATTTTTAGGATTTTATTTATTATTTTACAAAGAGAGAGACAGTGAGAGAGGGAACACAGCAGGGGAGTGGGAGAGGGAGAAGTAGGCTTCACGCTGAGCAAGGAGCCCAATGCAGGGCTCAATCCCAGGACCCCAGGAACATGACCTGAGCTGAAGGCATACGCTTAATGACTGAGCCACCCAGGCACCCCTGTAATTCAAGTGTTAGCACAAGGCCAGGAACTGAGAATCTGGAGGTAGAGGGAAGAGACAAGCACTATACTAGTAAATACACAGAGTATTAATTACAACTTGGGATAAGGGCAAATGGGATTAGCATTGGGTGGGCACATAACGGGGGCAAAGCAAGCAGAAAAAAACGCATCTGAGAAGTGCCTACACAGGTACTACAGAGAAACCTGTTATGGAATGAATATGCCCCCAAAACTCATACGTTGAAATTCTAACTACCCTGGTGACTGTGTTTGGATATCGGATCCTAAAAGGCATGATGGAGGTCAAAAGAGTCATGAGGGTGGTTTGAATCCAATACAAGCAGCGTCCTTCCAAGAGGAGAGTAGGCACCAGCACACACAGAAGGAAGAGCGTGTGAGGACGGCGAGAAGGAGGTGGTCCCCAAGCCAGAACCCCACCCTGCTCACACCTCGATCTAAGCTGTGAGAAAATAAACTTCTGTTGCTGAAGTCACCCAGTCTATGGGACTTTATTATGGCTGCCCTGCAAATGAATACAAAATCCCAACATCGACTCCCTCAGCAAATGGTTTCTGAGCCTTCCAATGAGCCAAGCATGGTTGCAGGACGCCAGGGACAGAGCAGTGAATGGAGCTGGTGTGGTCCTCGAATGCCAGGGCGCCTACAGCCTGGCAGGGACCGCAGCACGAGATAGACAGGAAGCAAGGAAGAAAACGGGGGATGCGAAGTACCAAGGAGAAATGAAATCTGGGAAGCAAGGTCAGCTGTTGGGGTAGGACAAAGAGCCATTTTCAGTCAGATATTGTAGTTGGGAAAGGCCCTGCTCACCAGGTGATGTCTGAGCAAAGGCAGGATGGGAAGGAGTCGTGGCTATGCGGGAGAACATTCCAGACAGAGGTGACGCGAATGCAAAGCCCTGAGGCGGGAGTGCCCAGCACAGTGCCCAGCACTGTGGGAGTGCCCACAGAACAAGGAGGGGGCACAGTGACTGCCGCAGAGGAAACAAGGGTCTGCTGAGAGGAGATGAGACTGGGGGTGGGGGGAGGGCACAGGCTCCAGAGGATGGGGAGGGCGTGTGCAGTGCACAGGTGGAGTTGAGAGGTTGAGAGTCTGGAGACATTAAGAACCGTGGGCAGAAGACCCACCCAGCCTTGGAGGCCCCAGCAGGCTTGTAGGTGAGAAGCCGGAGCTGAGCTCTTACAGGAGTAGGTATGGCTGGAAGTCAGACGAGGTGCCAGGACCAAGACTGGGGCTCTTCTACAATTTACGAAGATGAGAAGGAAGCAACAGAGATGTCGGTAAGCCATGGCCCTGGGCGTGGGAGGAGGGAAGAGTAACCAGCCACGTCCTTCCAGCCACGTGGGGAAAAAGCATCTTTTCAAGAAGGGAATAGGGGCGCCTGGGTGGCTACTTCTTTAAATGTCTGCCTTCGGCTCAAGTCATGATCTCAGTGTCCTGGGATCGAGTCCTGTGTCGGTGTCCCTGCTCAGTGGGGTGTCTGCTTCTCCCTCTGCTTGCAGTCTCTCAAATAGATAAATAACATCTTTTAAAAAGAAAGGGAATAATTACCATGTCTGTAAAATGGTGTCAATGAATTAAATCAGAGCTTGAGACGTCACTGTGAGCTTTATGATGTAAATATCATTCATAAACAAGGTAAGAAGCCCCTCTTATGGGTAAGTGGAAGAGAATCCCTGTGCAGACTTGGATTTAAGAGAGGATGACAAAAGGATCCCCAGGCACCAGGTGCAAACAGTGCTACAAGGTAAAACGAGTACAAGGGTGGTGGCAGGTGGGAGTTCACCGTTTCCCTTCGGCCAGGAGAAACGACGACCTGCCGCAGAGGATGGCCCTCGTCAGAAAAGAGGGGAGAAGGGCTGCAGTCATGCTTCTGCGGAGGGAGAGAGGGTGGAGTTGGCTTACCAGTGTCGCGGTTAGCACTAGGCTGCACTGCAGGGACAGGACCCAAGCCCGAGCTGTGCGAACAGCTGTAGGTGGACAGGTGTGAGGTTGCTGAGAGTGGGACTGTCAAACACTACAGAATCCTCCATCTTCTCTGCCCACAAAACTGTCACCATCAGGACTTTGATAGTGACACACTCAAGAAACAACATCGACATCTCCACTGGGATCCCGCAAGTCCTGTGACAACACCCACCCCCACCACCTTCCCACCTGGCTCTCGCTGGTCTTCTCGCTATTTCTCGAATATTGTCATCTCAAGAATGTTATACACATAGAATCATATAGCACGTAACCTTCCAGGATTTGCTTTTTCCCCCCGTCAGCATCATTCTCTGGAGATTCGTTCAGGTTGTAATGTGTATCGATAGTGTGTTCCTTTTGATCGCTCATTGGTTAGAATCCCGTGGTACGCAGCTAGCACCGACTAAGCATTTCCCTATTAAAGGATGTCTTGTAGTAAGCTGGATAATGGCCATCAGAGAAATCAAATCCTAACACCTGGGATCTGGGTCCCATCCATGGGATTTATGTAAGGATCTCGAATCCTGGATTATCTGGGTGAGCCCTCAATGGAATCCCAAGTATCCTTCTAAGAGAGAGGCAAAGGGAGATTTGACAAAACAGGAGGTAGTGCGTCCATGGAGACAGGCTGGAGTGATGTGGACACAAGCCAAGGGAAGATGGCAGGCACCTGGAGCTACCCACGGCGAGTAGCAGACTGTCTCTGGAGCCCTGAGTCTCCAGAGGAAGGACAGGTCTGCTGACCCCTTCGTCTCAGCCCAGAGAAGCCAATTTTTGGATTTCTGGCCTCCAGAACGGTGAGAGAATATGCTTCAGCTCCTATAAGCCACCTGGTTTCTGGTAAAGGAGGAGGTATGTGGGAGAAGATCCACATTCCTGTCTCCCTCGGACTTCGGAGTCTTACCTTCGTAGCATGCCAGGGAGGTTCTGACACTTCAACCTCCTCGACTGGAGGCAGTCATCCCGTCACTATTACCACCATCCCCAGGTTCTCACATTTCCTGTGGGAGTACATCTGTGTCAATGTCTGGTGCACCTTAGGTCCGCCCTCTTGGTTTAACAGTCTTAGAATCGTCCCACACTTGCTCCCCAGACTCCTCCCAGTGTCGTGATATCCTGCAACTCTTCTGCACAGGCACCTTCCCTTGGCCCGGATCCTGTATTGTTTGGGGGTATGCTGGCAGCCTGCTATTTTCCAGGAAATAAACATGGATGACCGTCCTGCATCCCGAGCATCACTGTTATCCCTCATGACAGAACTGTCTTAGGGGAAGTCCTTGAAACCTTGTTTGGGGGGCCCAGGGCGGTGGGGGGGTAAGACTACGTCCCTCGGACAGGAGGGGCCGCTTCTGCTGCCACAAAATAGAAGATATCCCCCCAGTGCTGCCTTATCCCACGCCTCGCCCTAACCTCGCCCTTGCTTTCAATCCGTCCTGCTTCCCGTGTGTATACCCAAAACAGCTGTCTCCCCCACCCGCCCAGTCTGTGTAGCCCCCACCATGGCCAGGGACGCCACGCCACAGCCCTCGGCCCTGCCAACCAGCACTCGTGAGAACGTGAGCAAACGTCAAGTCCCGGGTGTCCACTCCCACCCACAAGGAAGCTACGTGTCTCTCCGTCCAAGAGACGAGCCAGCCCATCCAGAACCCCCCGGAGGCTCTTTCCCCGCGCTCCTCCCGGTCTGAATTACTGCGGCCTGAGGGCCGCCTCGGGAAACCACGCAGAGGCCGGCGCCGAGCGCGGACGAGGCTGGAGGCCGCCCGGCAGCGATGGAGCAGCTGCACGAGCTGCACGAGCGAGACGTCCCTGCGGAGCAGGAGAGGCGAGGAGTGGCTCCTGAGCCTGAGAGGTCGGCACCTGCAGGCCAGGCCGAGCTCCGAGGCCCGGCGCCCGCCCGAGACTGCGGGTCGTACAGGGTACGTGCTGGTCGTCGCTACGCGCGCGAACCCAGGCCGCAGCCAGCGTAAAGCACGCAGAGGTGAACCACCTCGGACCGGTAACTAGCAGCGAGAGGAACAGCACACCGCCATGACGCAGCGGCGAGGACGGCCTCCCGCTCACCCTACCTCCGCCGCCGCGCTCACTGGTCCCCGCACCGTGAGACGAGAACACGGCTACGCGCGATGACGTCAGCGCGCGCCACGGCTCTGTGACGGCTACGCGCGATGACGTCAGCGCGCGCCACAGCTCTGTGACGCTCTCCGCCCTCGCGGAGCTTCCTCGTGCTTCTTGGGAGGCTCGCGGGCTCGCCTGCTTCCCGTCGGGGCTGAGGTCAGAGCTGAAACCACCAGAACCAACTATGGAAGAGAGGGACGGCCCAGCGCAGCCCCGGGCCACCGTCGGCAGGAGGAAGGGGGGAGAAATAAACACCCTGACCGCTTCCTTCCCTCTCCCGTTTGCAAAGGCCAACAGGGCAAGGGGACTCTGGCTAATACAGTGCAAGTAATTAATGAACCTCTGGCGTACTGCGCAGGGTGAAGGCTGGGAAGTGGTTTAAGGGGGGCTCCCTGCTTCTCCAGCACGAGCAGGAGCACATAAAGGTGCAAAGTAGACACAGACGGAAGAAGGGTGCTGTCAGGATCTCCACCTTCTTGCATGGCCTCACCCCTCCGTGCTGGGACCTGTCTTGAGGGGAAGGTGTGTAAATGTAACAGGTAGGGACAACACTGTTTCCTGTCCCAGATGCTAGCACACCACCGCCCACCCTGAGGAGTCTCGGTCCAGTGAGCTCATTATTCCACACGGTTACACTTCTTTTTTTTTTTTAAGATATTATTTATTTATTTTTCAGAGACAGAGAGCGAGCGAGTAAGCACAAGCAGAGCGGCAGGCAGAGGCAGAGGGAAAAGCAGGCTCCCTGCCGAGCAAGGAGCCCGATGTGGGACTCGATCCCAGGACGCTGGGATCATGACCTGAGCCGAAGGCAGCCGCTTAACCAACTGAGCCACCCAGGCGTCCCACACACGGTTACACTTCTAAATAACACCCAGAGATCCCATCCTGATGTTCCCACCCTAGCGGGAAAATACAGGACGTGAGTACAGGACACTACACATCCCGTAAGGGTACATACCTAAGGGGTTCAGTGCAAACAATGACCAGTGAGAGAGGCTGTCCCTGCTGAGGGCAGGCCTAAGGGGGGAGAGCATGGGAGGTCTTCAGCTGCACGTGTGTGGGGGTGGGGGGAGCAATCTGAAGTAAATACCGCAAAACAGCAGTTAAGCCTAGCGTTACCACGTGGCACTATTTCATGAAATCAGCACCAGCTACCAGTAAAGGCCCCCAGCAACCTCCCTGCCCCTGGAAGGCTTGTTAGAACACTTACTGGCATGCCCCTGAATTCTGTAGATTAGAGTTCAGACTCTGAATCTAGGCTATCTGGTCCAAATATTGAGTCCGCTATTCCATGGATGCAGGATTTTTAACAAAGTCCTTAACGTCACACTACCTTTTATTACCCCATCAATAAAATGTGGATAATACACCCTACTCTGGAAGGTTCTGAGGATTGACTAGCCCGACACTTCTGAAGCACTTACCAAGGGAGAGCCAGTCTACATGTGAATGAATACCTTGGGACAGAGAAGCCACTTGATATAACTGGACATATGTCTAAAGGCCTTTGCTAACCTCACATCCACAAACTCTATGATGACATATTTAATTCCCCCATAAAATGAAATTAGCTCTATCTCCCCTTTGATTGAGTGCTGGTTGATGAACTGTTTTCAGACATATTTTTGATCAAAGATGCATGTACTTACATACTTACGTATAAACCTATTTCATCTTCAAGTTCGGATGGCATTAGATTAGTTCAGCCAGTGAGGGGCTATTGGGTTACCCAAATCTAACTGATTTCTGATACTGAGTAGTAAGGATAATGAAAAATTTAACTGAAAATTTATTTACTTGATTCCCGAGTTTTAATTGCAAGGGGTACATGAATACGCACACATACCTACATAGATCCATTTCTCCAATAAATCCATCAGCTCCTATGCAGGAAACTATTAACAGAAACCAACATACCTTGAGCAGTACAGTATAATGCAAATAATGGTTTTGTACTCAGCAAAACATAGTTAAGGATCAACAGCACTGTGGTCCAGCGCAGCAGAGGATTCAACAATTAGCAGGACCAAATACTGGGCGTTGGTGGTGAGGGGAATAGAGCATCTGTGTCGGCAGCAGCTAAGTCTCTTACATCACTAAGGAGACTGACCCTTCCTCGTATAAAGTCTCGAAATGTTACCTCCCATGTCCCCGTTGTTCTTAGGAAGCTACTTGAGGATCTGCTAAAATAGGAGACAGAGGACATGGGAAATCTGGGAATCCAACGGAAGGAAGAGGCAAGCAACCCCCCGGGGACAGTGAAAGGCAATTGCAGGATGATGGCTGTAGCAGCCACAGAAGGGACCAAGCCCAAACTGGACAAAACACATCGCCCCAGAAACAATTTCTTTGAGAAACTAGATAAAACCGATAGTACTGACAAGTCCCTACATCTAGCAGAGTTTGCAGTCACATCAGTAGTAAGCTTGTAGGAACCTACGCAAACAAAGTCAACTGTTAACTCAGGGAACTAAAAATGCGGTATGGGGTGAGAGCAACACCCCACCACCCCGCTGTGCATAGTGTTACATCATCTTCTAAGTCAGTCTAATAGCGTGAGTGCGAAATTACACAACCTAGTCACTGGGGCAAAGGGGAGCAGGAAGGGAGTACCCGATGGACTGGGAGCAGAGGAGCAAACCTGACACTAGGAATTCGTGCCTCCAGATGAAAATTCAAGTAAAAGCGATAGAAGCACATTATTGGAAGATACAGGCATGGCAACAGCCTGCTCTGGTAGGAAGGTGGGGAATGAGGTCATGGGGGTAGTATTTATCATTCAGAAGAACAAATCAATAGATCCATTTGACTCTGTAAACTGTGTCACTTCAAGAAACAGAAAAGCAAAACATGAAATCTAGCACAGTGCCTGGCTCATAAACATTCAGGAAAGTTAACTGCTTTATTATCATGACAAGACAGATGACAGGTTTTCACTTCACCATTACATTCATGCAAGGGACAACAATGTTTCCTATTCCAGATGCTATGTGGTCTTTTAAAAACACATTATTTACTATGCTTGGGATATTCGGGCATGCTTAATAAAATAAAAATAACAAAACATTCCTTTTTTTTTTACTGAGCGAAGTACCTAATTTTATACAATTTACACACAATTTTTAATTGTAGTAACAGAAACAATGACGTCATTTCACTTCTTGATATTTAACAGTAACAAAACTTGCACTCCCCAAGACATGCACTACGGCCAGAAAAGAGTCTGTCGTCGACAGGACCGTCTTGGCATCTTACATATTATGTTCCCACTTTAAGTTCTATTTGCTAGATTTTAAAAGATGCAAAGACAATGAACAAGTGGCTCATAAAAAAGGAATAAAAACAGCCAATAACAACACTGATGTATCAATCTCATTTATGATTAAAGAAATACAAATTAAAAAAATAAGATACCATTTTCCACTTATATTGGCAAAGATTAAATTAAAAAAGGGCTCCTATCATCCTATCTATAGCTGAGCAGGGAAAACGTAGGTGGGGGTGAGGGGCTGGTCACACACCTGACACTAAGGACATGGAAATCACAGGGCCTTTTGGGAGAAATCTGGCATTACTTATCAAAGCTCTAAGAGCCCTCAAGCCTTGGGAACCACTTGCAGAATTTTTCTTAAGGACAGAAATAAGCACATACACCTCACAACATGGTTGCAAGGACAACCACTGCACGAATGCCCATCATAAAAACTGCAATCAGAACGCCCAACCCGGGGCAAGGAATCTGTGCGCCATGGCGCACCCCGCTTAGGCCTCAGGCAGTGGGATGGACGCCCCCCCACCCCCGCCCCGGCCATACCCCCTACCGCGCTTTGGTCTCCTCCTTACCCAGAGTCCACTTCCCACAGAGGCAGATACTGCTGGAGAACAGCTTTCTCAGGGACCTGAGTCAGCAGGAACTGAGAGGAGACGCGGGGCTTGGGGGAGTCCTCTTCACAGACAGAAATGAGATGTGAGAGGAGACATGGCCCTCACTGCCGGTCAGATGCAAGTCTATGAATGTGAAGCTGAAAGTTACAAGAGCGGCTCTTAAAATGAGGGCGAGAAGCTGAAGGCAAAATCGGCAAACTGAGGCTCAGGCAAACCAAGTGTCCTGAAGGGCACCTGTGCACTGTATGTGAGGTCAGATGAGAAATGCCCCAGGTTACTGAGGTTCATTACAGCTGGACATTGTTACCTATGGTCAAAAACATCCTGGCTGTTATTTACTGTATGGCAGAAACCTCTAGCGCCTGTCGGTTATGCCACAAACGCACAGCAATGACCAGATGAGCAGTTAAGACAATAAAAAGATAACAGTATGTTTCCATTAAAGAAAAAGAGTGTACTAATATGGATTCATGATGGCTGAAAGGTAAGAGTTTAAATGTTTCCTCTTTGCATATTTGCATTTTCTATTCTTTTCTACAAAGAGCACTTACCACTTTAGGATTCTGATACCTTTTCTACTCCTTGCGTCAACCCAGTGCGATTGGGGGGGGGGGGGGGGGGGGAGACACGTATTCTAGTGAGCTATCCTCAACTGACAGCCTGCTGTTTCTAATAGGAAAAGTTGGGTTTTTTTAAAAAACTGGTTTTTGAAATAAAATTTTATACTATCAGGCATTTATTTTTTTAGTGAATACAGAAAATTACAAACAGTTTTCATTTTCCTTTGTTACTTGGGGAATCCTATCATGACTTTGTACCATTTCGTATTGGAATTTCTTCTGTGAAGCAAAAACAGTCCCAAAATGAAGGATCTTCAGGGGTCATAGGAACAGCAGATGATATTAAATCATTAAAGGTGAGAATAGTGAACTGCCTCTGAGTTGGTTTAGAATCATCCTGAGATGGAACCTAAAAGGGGAAAGAATAGATTACCTCATTGTTTTATTGCATGTTCACCTTGTGATCAACTTCATGATTAGGAAAAAGGTCTTATTTCTAAGACCAAATTATTGCAGGTCAGTAATATTAAGTTGTAACAGAGCAGGATTTCTAGATAATTGCAATCACTCCTCCTGTCAGTGTTGCCAACATAACAAGTTAAGAAAAGTTAACAAATAACCTGGCCCTTGAACTTTTTTGGTACATAACCTGTGGTATTTGTTTCAAATGTAGCTATCTGAGCCACACATCCAAAAATTCTGGGAGATGAGTTAAAAGGATCCCCAAAATATGTCACTTTTAATATGCAGCGAGGTTTTTCTGATGAGGTGGGCCATAATGCAGACTTCTGAGACCTCTCCTGAGGGCAGATCTGATAAAGTTCCCATCAACACACAGCACCTTTACAGGAAAGGATTTATTCAGCACTCAGTGTGAACTCGGTTTCAGGTTCTCAGAGAGAGCCCCCGTTCACACCTAACCCAGTGGAGACCTTCTTTACTATCTCATCTCCTCTCTGAGGGCAGGACGTGGATTTCATACTGTACACTCACAAAGCCCAGTACAATTTTGCATGATTTATGTCTCACAGCAATGCTGATGGCATTGTTATCCTAATTTTACAGACGGGTAAACTGAGGCTCAGGAAGATCCAGCACTCTGCCAGCTCACCCAGGTTAACATGGCAAACTTGGGCCTAGAAGCCGGGTCTTCCTGACAGCATGCTTGTCCTTGAGAGACAGCCTACAGCGCTCTGCAGCATGAAGCTGAGACTTACCCACAGGGACGGGTAACCTGGGCCAGAACAGCTTCAGGTAACGTCTGCGTGTAACTAAGATAACATCTGCATGTAACTAAGTTAATGTCCCCTGTAACTAAGTTATGAAGACTTTAAATCCTTGGCTAACGGATCAGAGGCAGGGTCTGTGTGCGGAGCTATTATTATGGGCCCGCTATGCCTCACATGGGTTCCCTAAAAACAGGGACATGCACACAGCTCCGATTCTTCTAACACTACCAGGATTCTTTAACACATTTCCGCAGAATCACAACTCTGCATGTGGAGGTCGAGGGTCCTTGACTGGAGGGTCTTTCTGTCTCATTTCCTCATGTAACAATTAACAGCAGAAGCAAGCAACCGCAGACTGTGATGGGAAGAACAGAGCCCCATATTCTGCTCCAACATGACACACGGCCCCCACGCGTGTGAGCCTGTAACTCTGGGAATAATTCAGGAGATCGCTATAAAAGGGGGAGGGGGCTCAACCTGCCAGATAATGCCATTACTCAGCACCCCTCAGCTGGTACCTTTCTATTCCACACAGCCCCAGGGCAACCGGAAATAAACCACTGCTAAGGGGACTAAAAGGCTATCTGGAGTTTCTATGGAAATAGAAGTATGAGGACAATACTAACAAAATTTTCCTTTGTAATATTCTTGAATATGAAGAAACAGGTAATATGCTCTTTAAAAATTTCTGTGAATTCCGAGATGACATTAAGGATTTGATAATGAAAAAACACTTCTAAATCCATAATCTTAAATAGACACCTCTAACCTGATAGAAACCAGATGACTGTTTCCATCAGTAAAGAACAAAGTCCACACAGATTCATGCTTTCTAGAAAAAAGTAAGAGAAATCTTAAAATCTTACACCCTGATGTCTGGATCCATCCGGTTTCCTAAGAGCCACGGCAACAAAATGGTGCTCATCTATTTTACTTTCCTGAAAAATAAAAAGTAGTTAATAACATCACTAAATGTGCAAACTCAGATGTTCTTTGGTCTTTATTCTTCAATCTCCTTTCCCTTTCTCTCTGTATACACAGGCAACTGCCTCCTCTGACCCATTTATGACGTCACCTGGACTGTGACCCCTTACTTGTGAATAATACTTCAGTATGTACTTCCTACTCGGGACATTCTCTCATGTAACCACGAGTTAACAGCTTCAGGAAATTTACATTGAGAGAAGAGTTGAATCTACCACCTGTATTCCAATGTTTGTGACTGAATCCAGGAATGTCCCTTACAGCTTTCCCACCTTCTACCACCAGAGCCCATCAAGGGTCAAAGTCTGCTTTCAGTTGTCCTGTCTTGCTAGCCCTTGTGTCTTTTATGACAACATTTTAAAATATAGGCCCCATTACTGTCCCTCCTTTATTAACAGAGCATTGCTCATTTTTTTTTGGTCTGATTATGCTTTTACAACCAGAAAACGAACTAGACAGAGTGCCATATCTGGCGGCACACCGAGACAGCCCTCAGCCGTCACTGGTGTTTATTCTGGATGTACTTTTCAAGCGCTCACATAAAAAACTCAGACCACAACCCTTGTTTGTAAGCATTTCGTGAACTATGGAGTACAGCCCGTGGGAACTCCGTGGGAACTCACAGGTAAGCCTGAAAGAACACGCGGTTTTCTGTCCTCTGCTAGGTCTGAAACGTGGGGATGGGGCTTAGAATAGGACAGATATTGAGGTAATAGTTTGGATGATTTTAATAGTTTCTAATAGTTTACAATATTGCAGTTACCTCAATATAAATAATATATTTATTATGTTATATAGTAATATATATATATAATATAAGTAATAAATAATAAATAAAACCACCCCAACTATTAAAGTTTCCAATGAAAAGCCACTTACTAAGGGATTCCTCCATAAGGTACCAGTTTGAAATAGGAAACTATAGTCAGAAATAGTATCTTCTTCTTATCTTCACACCTTAAGGTACCCAAATTATCAAAAAATAAATGAGATTGATTAAGGGACAGGTATGTTTAAAAGAAGAAAAAACTTAGTAGTGAAATGTCAGAAGACTGAACTGGTCATAGGTGTTTTCCCTTTAACGAAGAGCAAGCTCACGATATTTGTAATTATAGACACAACTGCCCTTACTGATGCGCGGCCTTCCCTTCCTCACTGTGAACACACGGACACGTGCACTTCCTAACGCAGGCACATTTCAGCTGTAACCACTTTTACAAAACCACTGACCACTTGGTAAGAGCTCTGCGGTGTCTGCACCTGAGGGGCCTATCAGACGGAACCGTGGGCAACCACCAGTCCGCCTTCCATCCGTCTGCTAGAACACCAGGATGCCCCGCTTGACCCACCTATACATCTCGCCAGAAGCCACAACTCAGTGACGCTGATTTCAAAATACAGCTTCCTCCTACCTAATGAGACCTCATAAGCGCCATGTAAATATGAAACACGACACAACAAACACGAAGAGACCACTTGACAATGAGTGACTCAATCACAGCACACCCACACTCAGCGGGACGCTGCAACAGCAGCTCTGTGAGGGGAGAACTTTGCCGCTATGTCCTTTCTATCAAAGACGACACATGCAAGAAATGTCAGGTGAAACAAAAAAAGGAAAACCACCAACTTAGCTACCTACTTAAACCAAGTTCATTCAGTGATTTAACTTCTGAAGACTTTCTAAATTTTTAAAGACTTTCTCCTAAGCTTACAAATCTTATCCATAAAATTATTGTGAATATCAGAACTTCCCTATAATCTCCAATAAACCAAAGGGGAGCAAGAACATTTTATCTTTCTAGGAGATAGTTTAGTGTAAAGATGACAAAGATCAATCATCTGCAGTGAGAGTGTTCTTCATTACGTAGCCCATTTTATATAAACAAAGACAAAAGTTTAAGCTGGAACTTAAAAATTCAAATTTTACAATTTTTTTTTTCAAATGGCATGCAGTCATTTATATGTCAAATATATCCTGTCAAATATAGTCAAATATATCCTAAATGTGAATACTTCTACTTCTTTAAGCACTTTCCTTTCAATGCAAAGAATTTCTATTTCATCTAACTTCATCATTTGGAACTTTTTGGTGATGACCTTCTATGGAAACTGAGAGCCTACAAAAGAGGACATCCCTCCTGACCTAAGATTTCATTTTTCTAGAGGATTATTTTTCCAGGTATGGAATACAGTATTTAAGTGAAAGTCCTTTGTATCTGTTACAATAAATAATGGATTCTTGAATATGTCCAAGCTAGCATTTTTGGTCTATAATAAACTGGGCCGGGTCATATAGAAAGGAAAAAGTAAAAGACAAAAAATGTCTGAGTTTTCTAGTCCTGAATTCTAGTTATTTCCGAAGCCCTGTAAAGTGAATCCCTCTAATAGCCCATAATACTGTATTTAAATGACTTAAATGAGTTTGTGTTGGGTTCCTCTCTCTAATGACCAAGAATTGCTAGTGAGAGACCAAATATAGAGAGAGACCAAAATCTTTAACCCGGCTAATTACGGCCACATGATTGTGGTCGTCTAACCTGGACTCTCTCTCTCAAATCTCCTCATCATGGGATTTCCCTTCCCATTTTACTGAACTCCCTGTGACTGACCTTTCAAGTATCAGCCTAAAATCCTTATGCTCTCACAGTTTCCCTCACCCCGCTCAGAGCACAACAGTGGATTCCAGCAGTGTCTCATTTCAATGACCAGACCCCAAACTCATCTCGTAGACATGCACACAATATGGAGAATCTTACAGTTAGAGCTAGTGTGATAAATTTCTTACTTCAAATGCCCATTCTTTTTCTTCTTCCCCATCCAGGAACAAACGTGTTTCCTTATAAACTTGGCCAATATCCAGATTTAACGGGGATATATCGAATTCAAGCCGTTGCAATTCAAAGCCTAGTCCAACACCAATGGCCTTTATGAAGCTTTCTTTCAGTGCCTAAAATACAGAGATATTTTCTATTAGAGCATTCAGCAGTCAAAATTTTTCATAAACTTTACAGGCCGAACGCAACTGGATTTTTTTTAAAATATTTTATTTATTTATTTGACAGAGATCACAAGTAGGCAGAGAGGCAGACAGAGAGATAGGGGGAAGCAGGCTCCCCGCCGAGCAGAGTGCCCGATGCGGGGCTTGATCCCAAGACCCCGAGATCACGACCCAAGCCGAAGGCAGAGGCTCAACCCACTGAGCCACCCAGGCGCCCCGCAACTGTAGTTTTAAGTCTATGTGACATTAGGGCTATAAATTATTACTATTTTGGGAGGCGCCTAGGTGGCTCAGTTGGCTGAGCATCCGCCTCTGGCTCATGTGATGATCCTGGAGTCCTGGGTTCATGGTCAGCGGGGAGTTTGCTTCTCTGTCCGCTCCCCTGCCCCCACCCCACCCAGCTCATGCTGTCTCTCTCTCTCTCTCACTCACTTTTTCTCAAATAAAATCTAAAAAAAAAAAAAAAAATTACTATTTTTACACTTACAGTAGCAAAGAGACAAACCAGATGTGTGATCTTAAGGTCAATCATTTAATCTCTTGGTGCCTCCATTCTGTCACATGTAACAGGAGATAATAATGGTACCTTCCTCACAGCACTGTCATGATAATTAAATGTACTACCATGTGAAGAACATATGTTACATTAGAGCATATTACATTAGTGTTTGTTAAATAATGTGTCTCCTGGCACGTAGCAAATATTACATTAGTGCTTGTTAAGTAAGGCCTCATGTGCATGAGCTCCTTTGAAAACAAAAACATTAAATATTATTTAGAATTTAATACTTAATATTAAACAGTGATAAATAAAAGGTCTTGTTTTAACTTTAGAGCAGGTACCTTCTGAGCACTGAATATATATTCAATTTTCTTAAATGTGATTATAGCAATGATGCATAAAAATCATTAAGTTCCCAAGTAGTCACCCATTTATTCCAAACACTCTAAGAACTACTGGGTAACCAAAGGACTTTTGCTTCTGTTTTTAGTGAGGCTAATGGATCACCCTAGGCTTTTATTCTCATAATTAGAAAAAAATTATACCCAGTTCCTGTAAAACATGTCAAGTTGAGTCCATTCATCCTTAAAGCTTCTGATTGTTTCCCATTCTTTGTTGGTGAACTTTCTTTTCATAATATGAAAGAATTCTGGAATTGAACCACGACCTGCCAATTGAGGAAATACAAAACTAAAAATAGCCATTCTGTTAACCAAAACCGTTAAAGAACACAAAGAGAAAGCTACAGGTCAACCTTACTTTTGAATACAATCACAATAATCCTAAACAAAATCAGCAAATCAAAGCTGGGCATTAAAATAAGATTCAGTGACCAGCAGGGGTTAGCCCATAAACATAAACAGAAACATAGTTTAAAAGAAATCATGAAATTCTGTGGAATATTAAATAATTAAGGGGAAAAAACCACATATGGTTATATCAATAGATGCCTTCTGAAAATCTGATACAATTTAGCAGCCAAATGAGCTATAAATTCTAAGTAACCAGGAGGAAATTTCCTATATGTGGTAAAGTATCAGAAATCCACAACAAACACTCTTAAAAGAGATACTCTCTAGGGTTTACATTTTTACTTTGCTACAGAACAGGGGGAAAAAAAGCAATTTCTTTATTACAAGTTTTTGAGAACCTGGAGAAAGCTGAGGATCTTTGTTATTACTCTTAAGTCACCACTTTGCAAAATTAACATATGCTCATTTCCTTCAAAATAATGCTCTCTCAACAGGTTTCCTAATTTGACATCTCCAACAGAAAAAGATTTTAATTTCTGTCTTTTCAGGGATGCTCCTGTGAAATAAGTGCATGAAAAAAAAACCAAAAAACTGAGACCCAGTCCTAGTGACTCTTTACAGAACATTCTCAACGGGAATAATAGAACTCAGAGAATCCGATTCTCAGAATTAAGAGCTAAGATGCAAATTAAAAATACAACATGTGCCTTTCATATTATACTTTTCCAAAATATGACCACCACTCTTGAAGTGACAGCTGCCACTCTACTCTCTATGGGCATTAGAAACTTGTCTAGGGAAAAAAGATGTCAAATCCCCCTGCTGAACCTTTCCCTGGCATTTCATTGCTAACTCACCCCATAAGGATTCAACAGCTGGGCTCCTATGATGATCCTTTCCCCTGAAAACATCCCAGTGCTAGATGCCAGGGACATGAGAACACACCCGCCCTCACCTCCACAGGGAGCTTACAGTTTCTCCTGCAGTAACCATCTACCATTCCCAAAGCTGTGTCAAGGGTAGAACCCCCTAAAAGCCAATTTTCCCACACGACTGTTATTGATTCCCTTACCATTCCCACTTCAACAGTTAAGAGTCTCTTCTTGTTAAGCCAGGAAATATTTCTGATGACCCTACAATGAGTGATATGTGGTCCTTTACAAATCAAGACAAACACTTATTTATTTTCAAGTTCATCAGACTCATTTAATTCATCTGTCTACTCCCCGGCACTCTATTCTTCTCAAGAATACCTTTGAACACATTTTATGAATTCAACTAATATTTACTGTCTGTATCTATTCATATTGTTAAAAGACTGCTATTTCTTAAAATTAGCCCAGCAAAGCTATAAAGTCATTTCATGTAACAGCAGTGAAATAGTAAACTGATCTGGAAGTCCCAGGGAAGGGGATTCTTCTTCATGGACCCCTTCCATGGACCCCTTACTCTTCAACACCTTCTTTAAGCCCCTGAATAAACACGGTCTTGTTAAGAAGCAAACAGAACTAGTACATACTGGCTTGAGAAAGAACACGCTTAAGACAGCAGGCTTGCAAATGTGACAAGAGAAAAACTGGATATTTTAAATCCTGGGAGTGTTGTTATCTACATAAATCATCAACTGTTTCCTCTTCAACAGATCCTGGCACAGAGGAATAACAATGGGGAAAAGCCACCTTGGATTTGGGAGACAGCACTGCATATTTTGAGTAGAACTGTAGTTTTAATGGAACACTACCCAAAAAGTCATATTTAAAAATACATGCCTGTTGTCAACTATACTGCCATTTTGTTTGCTGGTTTCTTCATAACCTTCAAAAAGCCCTCTGATTTTTTTAACTAAATAAGATGGGGCAATCAAGAAAAAAATTTAAATATGCATGCTAATAAAAAACAGATTAACATAAAAAGCAATCTAGCACAATTACTGAAAGCAATCACAAACTGATTATGTACAGCTAAAAAAGTATCCAATGAGTGTGTTTTCATATACTTTTGAGAGCATTTTATCCATTCCACAAAATAAGAGATTTGAGGGCAACAGGAAAAGGAGTTTGTAAATATTCAGCCAAAGCACAACAGCGCCACGGTGTGGCACTGTGGTGGAAATACATAGTCTGTGTATTTCACAGTCTGTCTAGGAAACTGGAATTTAAAGGAAAAAAACAAAAAACAGTATGAAATACCAGAACAACACACCTGTCCCTCAGACTATCTGAAGGCAGCACAACTATCAGCAATATAATCTGGCAAATCTTCCTAATACAGTCTTCAATTTAATCATACTGGATATTTAAGAATTTACATATAAAGATAAAATGACTCAAAAACTAACATCGTTCTAGACTAACCAAGTTTACAGAAACCAGATTCCCCCCGCCCTTGTAGCTTAAGCTTCAGGAAAAGCAGTATTAGATATTCACCGTTCCACAATGACCAACTACTCAAGACTACAGAACTGGGAAGTTCATTGAACAATTAAACATACAGTAACAACCTACAACCAAGTAATTTACATTAAGTGCCTCCAGCTGCTGTTGCCAGCCTATGGAAAAAAATCCTATTAGTGCCACAACCGACATCAATCTGTCCCCCAAACAAGGTCACTAATGTGTATCTGGACCAGCATCTCAGGTGAAGTTCACCTTTCTTCCTTAAAGAAAAGGGATCGGGTTGGGGGGGGGCGGTTTGCAGGAGCTGAGCAAAGTCCAACTGCGTGCGTGAGAAAAACAACATTTAGTTTTTGACAATAGGTCATATTAGAAATTCAGTAGTGTCATTTTCTAGATACTGGATTACATACATTCTCACTTCCATGGGAGGGGACACATTTCTAAAATTTGAGTTAGTATATACACAATGATGTGTGATTTACACGCTTACCTGTTTGGGAATTTATCCAGACACAAACCCAGAATAAAGCAAACTGCACGAGCGACTCCTACTGGGTTTCACAAGCTCATGGGCAAAGCCTCTCGCAGCTTCCAGACAATGGAGCTCTGGGGACCCTTCACAGATGTGCTGCAGGGCAGAGAACACTGGACCAAAAGGCAGCTACCTGGGCTGAAGCCCTCCCTGTCGTCGGCAACCCTGAACCCTGGCTGTTCTCCGTGGTTCCGTGAACACTCTTTTTTCAACACACACGTGTCAACACACACATAGGAAACGGGCCTACAGAGCCAGGATAGGATTCTGTGGCTGTAAATGTGCTTTCTTTTAGAGAATCTTTTTTTTTTTTTTTTAAGATTTTACTTATTTGACAGAGAGAGATCACAAGCAGGCAGAGAAAGAGAAGGGGAAGCAGGCTCCCCACTGAGCAGAAAACCCGATTCGGAACTCTGAGATCGTGACCTGAGCCGAAGGCAGAGGCTTAACCCACTGAGCCACCCAGGAGTCCCTATAAATGCGCTGAAGGCAAGGTGGAGGGGCAGGAGAATGAGGCTGCCCCAGGGACCAAAACACTAAGCACAGAGACCCCAGGGACTAGTCGTAGACCTTGAAACCTTAAGGTCATTTGCCCTGCTGGGCTGCACACTTGCTTGGAACCCACGCCTCCCTTTTATCTTCCGACTTCTCCCCTTTGAAGTGGGAAAGTCTGTCCTACACCTGTTCCACCACCGAGTCCCAGGAGATGGGTCTGTTTTCTAGTTGAACAGGCCCACTGAAGAAAGAGGAGTTCTGCCTCACCAGGGAGCATACCCAGCCTCACCTCTACCTGACTTAGATCACTCAGATGATGACATCTGGAACTTTCTGAGTTGACGATGTTCAGAAGAGATCTTGGAGTCGGATGGAATAGGCTCAGATCTGGAGAGGCTGGGATGGGATGGCTTTATTTTGTTATGTGGGAAAGACAGGAACTGGGGAAGGGGGAGGCAGAGGATGGACTATACTGGGTTCAACAGTGTCTCCCCCAACTCATGCCCACCCAGAACCTAGGAAATGGACCCTTCCGTGCACAGAGTGCAAATGTTATCAAGCCAAGACGAGGTCACACTGGGTCAGGGTGGGCCCCGTATCTAATGACTGCCGTCTTTCTGAGGGGAACCCTGAGGAAGAGAACGCAGGAGAGAAGGCCGCGCGAAGATGAAGCTAAAACCAAAGGGATGGAGCTACAAGCCAAGGAATGGCGGGGACTGCCGGGGGACCAGGACGGGGTGACGAAGGATTCTTCTCTGGAACGAGAGAGGGAGCGCGGCCCCGACAACACGCTGACTGACTTGCGGCTCTCAGAACACACGGAATTCTGTCGTGGCAGACACAGGAGTTCGCCGTCCTCCGCCAGGAGCCCTGGCAACCGACACCTGCGCTCCCCAGGGCACGTCACGCGCAGCCGCACGCCCGCGCCAAACGTCCACACGGGCCTCCAGCACCTCCTCGCTGGTATGCACAGACGTCTCGGGGTCTCTGAGGCTTCGGATGGGGACGGGGAGTCGGGGAGACCGCGGAATACGCGAGGGACATGCCGGCAGCCCTCGAGCACGAGGACGCCGAAGCTCTGCCCTCGCTGCGGCCGCTCCCGCTCCTGCTGCCGGGTGTCGTGTGGGGCTCCTCGTCCAGAGCTCGTCCCTTCACCGAGGAGGCCCGAGCGCTTCTCCCACGGAGACTTCCAAGCATTTTACACCGTAGCCATATTAACCTCCGTCCACCCAGGGTGCCACAACGCAGCCCGCGTCCGTGCGAGAGACCGACTGAAACCGGCCTTCCGCGGACCTCGCGGCTCCTTCCGGCCTCTGGGAGCCTGACAGGACGCCGTCCTCCGGACGTCTGACGAAGCGGACTCGTCCCTGGGCTCTAGACCGTTAGCAGCTAACTCTCCTGCCGCTCCGCAGCGCTAGACGGGGTCTGACGGTGCTCCTGCGACTTCCGCACTACAGACCGCGAGCGCGGGCGCCTCTCCCCGCCGCCCTGCTGGTGGCGTCCGCTACAGCGTCCCCGTCCTGACGTCAGCACGTCGGCCACGCCCCCAAGCAGCGAGGGCTGCACAGGAGCCGCCTGCGCTCTCAGAAGTTGGGGGGGGGGGGGGGCCGCTGTCAAGGCGTCTGCATTCGCATCCCGACCCGTATCAGAAGCACCACTCCATACACGCCACAGCAGCGACGGGCACAACCACCTTAAGGTGAGCGTTTCTTAAGAAGGTTCTGAGAAACACCCTGAGGGTTTTGAAGGGGCGGGGGTGGGAGGTTAGGGGAGCCAGGTGGGGGGTATTAAGGAGGGCGCGTATTGCATGGAGCACTGAGTGTGGTGCAAAAACAATGAATACTGTTACGCTAAAAAGAAGTAAAAAAAAAAAAAAAAAAAAAGAGAGAAAAAGAAGGTTCTTAGTAATGTCGGCCCTTCCCAGGTTTAGGCCCTGATCTACCCTGCACTGGTGGTGGCAGAACTGTTAAGCTGTTAGAATGCGAAACATAATACACACACAAATTCTAGAGGAACGAAAGACTTAAATGTAAAAATGATTTTAGAACAAAATCTAGTAGACTCTACTCTATGGGTAGAGTAAATCTTTCATCAATTTAATTATTTTTCCAAACAAGACAGAATTCAGAATTTATCAAGGAAAAGAGAGATGCATTTAATTAAAAAATAAACTCATATGGCCAAAAATATAAGTTTAAAACATAAATATAGAATGGGAAAAATCCAACAAATTTGGTCAATAGACTGTTAATATCCGTAATATGTAAAACTTCTTTTATATAACGATTAGAAAGTATGGATATGTAGTTTACACAAAAAAATTCAAATAGTCGGGGCGCCTGGGTGGCTCAGTGGGTTAAAGCCTCTGCTTTCGGCTCAAGTGATGATCCCAAGGTCCTGGGATCGAGCCCCACATCGGGCTCTCTGCTCCTCGGAGAGCCTGCTTCCTCCTCTTTCTCCCTGCCTGCCTCTCTTGCCTACTTGTGATCTCTGTCAAATAAATAAATAAAATATTTAAAAAAAAATTCAAATAGTCAATAAGCTATTGACTATTGTTCACTCTTGTGATCAGAGTAATGTACCATTTAATAAATTATCTTTATCCCACTGAACTACTCTATGTAAATACTGGACTCTTAATGCTCTTAGCTGACTATTCTGCTGATACCACGCTTTTGTTTACAATGCCTAACAGCTGCAGAGAATGGCAAAGCCAGTCCCTCTCACTGTATTTCTCATCCTCTTAAGACATCGGTACCTCCGGGGGCACCGGGTGGCTCAGTGGGTTGAGCCTTTGCCTTCGGCTCAGGTCATGATCTCAGGGTCCTGGGATCGAGCCCCGCATCAGGCTCTCTGGTCCGTAGGGAGCCTCCTTCCCCATCTCTCTCTGCCTACTTGTGATCTCTCTCTGTCAAACAAATAAAATCTTAAAAAAAAAAAAAAAAGACATCAGTACCTCCATAAAAACATTAAATTCATTTATCCCAGTTCACAGAATTTTTCATACACTTTTGTGCTGGCAATTCCTTACACAGCTATCAACAAAATGTAGTAGTGAGAAGCAGTGGCTAAATATGTGGGCTCTGTACTGTGGCTACAAAGCCATGATCTTCTATTTTTGAGCCATCACCTTGGGCCAGTGTCTTAATGTATTCTTCTTCTTTTTTTTTAATATATTTGAGAGAGAGAGACAGCAAGAGAGAGAAGGTGCAAGTGCACACACAAGAAGGGGGGGAAGAAGGGAGAGGGAGAGAGAATATCAAGCAGACTCCACACCAAGTGCAGAGTCAGATGTGGGGGAGGATCTCATGACCCTGAGATCACGAACTGAGCCAACTGATGCCCCCTGGTACCCGTCTTACTCTTTTCTATACAGTAAAAGGAGTACTTACATCTTGGCTTAAGCAGATGAAGATAACATTTAAGAGGCCCTAACACAGTGTCACAAAGAAGAAATGCTCAGTAAACACTAGCTCCACACTGCACACCCCATCAAATCCTCTGCACAGTGAAGACCTGGCTTGTCTCCAGGCAGGGGGGAAAGCTCCCTGCAGGCGAAGACCTGGTTCTCCAGTAAGGAGATCAGAAAACAAAAGGAAAAATGACTTACTGAAGGTGCCTGCAGGCTGTGTCTCCAAGCTTAAGAAGAATGCTTTAAGCACATCCGGCAAAACACAGGTCCAGGTGAACAGAGACCAGTCTACATGGAAACGACAGGAATAGACCGTACAAGCAACAAGGATGAAAGCCGAACCCGAGAAAAGGGGGCGGTGAAGGAGAGAAGCAGCTGGTAGAGCCATGGATGGTGAGGAGGAAGACCCAAAGAAGAACTACTTGTGATCGTAACTCAGAACAGTTTATATTCCAGCTAGAATCTCAGATGAGTAACATTTTCTGTTGTGGCTGTGTACTCATTTTTTTATTTTTCAATAAACAGTCAGCAAAACCTAGAACCCCGACCCTCTGTACACGCAGTAAATACTCATGGTGCACCTGCTCTGTACTACACACTCGGGTAAGTCCCAGGTCTGCGGCAGTGAAGACAAGTAAGCCATGGTTCCTGACCTTCTCCAGTGCGGGAGAACGTTCCAGTAACTAAGCTACAATCACAAATCAGAAGGGCCACAGAGGGTCAGAGAATCTTTTCTAAGGAGTTACTCGCTCCGTCTCACCCTTCAGGTCTCAGCTACTCAAGAAAAGACAGGGCATAAGAACAGGCAGAAGGAAGGACTCTGAACAGGAAAACGTCTGCTGCACGGGAGGTAATGAAAGATGAGTGTGGACAGCACTGAGCAAGGAGAGCGACCAGAAATGTGGAGAGGTAAATGAGATCAAGACGATAGGGTCATGTTAAGGTGACTGGGCTTATTAAGAACCAACCTAAGAGTTTTGAGAAAACTGCTGTAGGGATTTTTAAAGACCACTATCTTCTGTACAGAGAAATGTACTACCCGCGTGGGGACAAAAGTGAAAAAGGGTAACTAATTATAATAATGCAGGGAATGGTATGATGGAAACAGACTCTACCACCTTCCTACTTATAATACCACTTCTCACTTTATACTTACTGTACTTAATTCACAGAGCAGCTCTTCTAGAGAGCAGTTCTTTGACAGTCATTTCAAAGCTGTTAAATTAGTATTAAATCTCAAAATATAGTTACTCTGTTCCGCCAGTTAATATCCAGCCATGTTTATAATAAAAATGGAAATCTGAAAATGTAAAATCATGGGGGAAAAAATTGATTTCGGTCTTTTCCCAAATTTAAATTATAATTTTTATATTATATCTATTTTATCCTGTCTTATTATTTTTTTTTTATTTTTTTTTAAAGATTTTATTTGTCAGAGAGAGAGAGCGAGCAAGAACGAGCACATGCAGACAGAGTGGCAGGCAGAGACGGAGAGAGAAGCAGTCTCCCCGCCGAGCAAGGAGCCTGATGTGGGACTCAATCCCAGGATGCTGGGATCATGACCTGAGCCAAAGGCAGCTGCTTAACCAACTGAGCCACCCAGGTGTCCCTATCCTGCCTTATTTTTAAACATGACAACAAAATTAAACATTTCATAAAACTATCTTTTCTTTTATACTTAGGACTACAAAAGCCTTTAATGCTGGATAAAAATTAGAAAATGAAGCCAGAAAAAAAGAAGCAAAAACCAATTTCCCAATTGGGGGTAGCAAGCTATAATGATGACCTACAGAAGTCCTTCCCCACCGGGGTTAGAAAGGTACTGCACTGGCACCTTCCTTCCAGCAGGGTTCCCAGTATCTTCTAATCCCTCTTCTCTGGACAGTCATTTCTTGAGTGCCAACCATGCATGAGCTACTTTGGTATAAGGCTCCTTTCTCCATTAAGCAGAGAATCAAGTGGCAGGTGCAACAGTGTCCCCAACTGTGGACATCTGGCTGGAAGAGGCCTGGAGCCCCCAGATCCATCAGCCATCCCACAGTGGCCCTGGAGGAGACCAGAAAGCAAGGGCAAGCACCTACTTCCGCTAGAAGGCAAGACTTTGCAAGCCCCTACATGCCACTCGCAGGGACAGGAGAATGAAGGACAACACAGAACTGAGTCTTTCAAGGCACCCACGACGCGCCAAAGGCTGGTTCCATCTTGAGAGCCGACGATCTAATAATGATGTCTGACACAGGGTATAAAGCTGTATCCTCCATCACTCGGCAGCTCGCCTCACTGACTCAGGTACGCACAGCAATTCTAATGAATGCCAGCGAAGTAGAACAGTGTGTACTCCCCCGAGTGATGAAACTGTGTGCACTCATACTTCAGAAATGAGGGACACGATCACAACACTAGGGACAAATGGAAAAGATCTCTTCCCCATGTGAGAGGTATCAACAGGTCTTTGGCAATGAAGCAAAGAAAGTAAAAGGTCTGGACACTGAGACCAGCCAAATAAAATCAGTCAAAAAAAGCATGGGGGGGGGGCTCTAATAAAATACAATTAACAGGAAACCGAGTTTTCAATTTTTGCTCAATTACCTTACCAATGATTAAAAGTTTCAATTAGCAATTACTTGTTTATCCAGTACCGACCATAAGCCAACACTGTTCATGAAGCCAACTGGTAATAAATCCTGTCTCACAGGCCTAATTTCAAGGCAGGTATTAACCTGACGAGCCAGCCGTCACTGTAATTGTGCTGACTGCACTGTATGGACCAGTGGCCTCCCAGATGATTTCTGATTTTTGGAATCAGGACAAAAGAAAGCTATGAAAGCATATGCACTTGTTCCCATGCTCACCTTTTCCAAATAAGGTGCCTTTTTTTCTTTTTTTAAAGATTTTATTTATTTGCGAGAGAGAGAACACAAGCACAAGCC
>PISX010023382.1:0-29815 GCA_004024625.1 Mellivora capensis
TTCCTCCTGATCCTTTCTCTCTATCTGTTTGTCCTTCAGATCACTAATTCTATCTTCTGTCTCAGTTACCCTAGCTTTTAGAGAATTTAGATTAGATTGGAACTCATTGAGAGCCTTGTGAACATCATCCCTGGTGGCTTTCAGTACTGCCGTAATATTGTGAACATCATCCCTGGTGGCTTTCAGTTCTGCCCTAATCAATTCTGTTTGGTCGTCCATGGCTTTCTCCAACCTAGCTATTGCCTGGATAATTGTTAGCCTGAATTCCCTTTCCGACATAATGTCTATGTCGGTAGCCATTAGCTCTGTTGCAGAGGGCCCATCCTCTGAATTTTTCTTCTGCTGGGCATTCCTTCTCCTAGTCATTTTGGTGAGAGATGGCTGAATGGTTGTAGCTCGATGCATCGACCTTTGTGTAGTGAAGGTGCAGCCTGGAACGCTTCTGAGCAATCAAGAGTCCCCACTCAAACGAAAGAAAAAAAGAAATAGAGAAAGAAGAAAAAAAAAAAAAAGAGAGAGAGAGAGAGAGACAGGAAAAAGAAAGAAGGATAAAAGAGAAGGCTCAGCCCAAATGGGCCCCATGGTAAGGTTTGTGAAGTACACAAACAAAAACAGACAAACAAAAAAGACTGCCCTCTGGCGTCTTCTGCCCCCGTAGAGATCCAGACATGTAGAATTCTGATCTCAGGCTAATTTCATGGGTGATCAGAGTTCCTTGATAGGTAATCAGCTCACTTTAGGGGACAGGTTGAAATGGCGCCTCCTCCTAGTTCCCCGCCTTCTTGTCGCCCTATATCAGTGCTGATATTTTCTTAAGCAATTCCTTACCCTCTACATCCTTGTGGAAGTACTTCTTCAAATGGATTCCGAACCTATTCTAGTATTTCATTTATTCCTTCAAAGCATTTGTCTTTCCACTCATGGTTTTTAAAGCATGTTTTCAATCTTACTTTGTTCGATAAAATGGGAAATTTACCTTTACAAGGAAAATAATTCATTTACCTTTTTATAATATAAGGAATAATATGAGGTTATTATACAACAAATTTTGGTTTTTATATCTCTACAAACATATGTATATATATATTTTTTCATTTTATGAACTGGCTTAATATTGTTAGATTTCTTAACTCTTGTAAAGTTCTGAAGTGTGCAGAGCTGGCTTGTTTCTCAAAACAGATATAATGCAAGATTATTGCTGAAATACTTAAGGACCATTTCATAAAATGTGGAAAATTTGCAATTTTAAACTTACAGCTTGATGGGGTCAGTGGTTGTAGACTGGGTGGCTTACACATTACAGAATTTTTTCCTTCATAGGTCTGGAGGCTAAAAGTTCCAAGATCAGTATACCAGCATGTTCAGGTTCTGGTGATATCTTGTTTCTAGGGTACAGACAGCCGTATTCTCACTGTGTCCTCACATGGTGGAAGGGGTGAGGGCTTCCTCTCTGGCTTCTTTTGAAGGACACTATTCTCATTCATGAAGACTTCTTCCTCATGACCTAATCACTTCCCAAAGGTCCCACCTTCTAATAACATCACATTAGGCATTAGGATTTCAACATTAATTTTTGGGAAATACATTCAGAGCATAACAGATCCCTTCAACATCTAACTGGTCTAAATGTGGGTAAGAAGCTGATCCTTGATTAACTCAGTTGTAGATAAGCTGGATATATTACATGTATCAAATCATGGTCACTGTACATAATTAACAATTAACAATTTAATGCATAGCAGCTTTCATCAGAATAGGGTTTTCAGTATGATGCATACTCAGTATAGCCCAGATTAAATAATAAACTCCTGGACACTGGGTATGAAGAAATCTTCTGTAATGGTTGTTGCCAAATAAAATTCAAGGTTAGACCAGAATTTCTACCTGAAGTAAGGGATTTGGGTTGGCTTTAGCTGATTTGGGGAAAAATGGGTTATGTTTGGGACAATATGATAAGTTCCATTTGGGGTATGTTGAATTTGAATAACATGTTGGCATTCGTGAGGACTAATCGAATTGAAGTGCCATATAGGACTTCAGAAGAGAAGCTGGGAGTTGTCCCTATGCAAATGATGAATATATAGAATGAAAAGAAAATAGATAAAGATATTTCATGGAAGACATGAAATTTAAGAGGATGTATAGAAAAATATGATAATAAGAATGGATTAGGAGAATGACTTCCAGAATTTTAATTTAAGGAGCTCCATAGCCCTTAGAGCAACAGTCATAATAGTTAAAATTGTAAAATGAACCAACAATGATTTAAAGTCTATGGAAATTCAGTGGCCTACAGCAAATAAAGAAACATCTATTCAAGAAACTTATTAAATCTCCGTAAGAATACTGACAATCTGTGTTTGAGTCACAACCAACTTTCCCCGATTTGGCTCATTATGACAAATGCTTGTTCCTGATCAAGTGCAGCCAAGGTATAGGCCACCCTTTCCATCCAGTTCTCAATATGGGGCTACATAATCTCCTCTGGAGGGGCAGGTCATCAACTTTTCTCATTTTACTCAGCTCCATGTTCCAGAAGCTCCATTCCAGGCAAGAAAAAGTGGGAGGTCGGGGGCTCACTTCATCTACCTATCTCCCATTTGTAAGGTAGAAACTCTCAAGATGCTGCTGGTCCAAAATACTGGGATTGTAGTTTCCTTAGTCCTGGCTTAATCATAGAGGTTCATTGCAAGGAGAGGCAAGCATTAGAGAATATTAGAGCCTTTTGTTCTACCCAATTCCTGATCATAAAACAGCTGTAATTCTAGAAGTGGCCTCTAGTTTTTGACTTGAATTATGGAACAGAAACATAGAAGGTTTTCCCAAGAGGAGAGGCAGACTTTCAGACACAGTGCTCCTAAGATTTCCCAAAGGGAAATGATTTTATTTGGAAGCAGGTGTGGGAATCTTAAGCCTAAAAGTGCTACTGAAAACAATGGAAATTTTGTTTATAAGCAATTAGGAGGATACTGGTAGTTCTTTGAGAGCAACAAGCTAAACCTTGTTCTATCTAAAACTTTAACAGAGAAAATAAAGTTTAGAGACAAATAAGAACAGATACATTTAAGAAGAACCTTCCTGGGGCTGGAACAAACCATGAGTTCTGTACCCTAAGTCTGCAAAGGGACCTAAATTTAACTGGATCATTTTTGTGGAACAATTTCAGCTCAGGGCACTTTTGAATATAATAAAGCAATGAGCCTGAAATTAATGGAAGCTTATAGCTAAGTGTGATATAAACAGATGTAGACAGCTTAACAGAGAGATCAAGGAAAGAGACCATCAAAAAAGCTCTTGAAAACCTCTGTCATTCTAGGGTGACTGCACACAGGCTCAAGGCAGTGACTTCTGAGAAGTGACACCAGAGATGGCACATGGAAAGGGAGAGAAATCAGTGAAATAGTCTAGCCAACTAATGAGACAAATGAGAAAGCAAACGCTGCAATAAGATTTGGGGAAATAGGGTTAAGTATCAGTACCTATAATTGTTGCATTATTATCTAAAATGTCTTGTTTTTCAACAAAAAATAGGGACATTAAAAAAAAAACGGGAAAAAATGACCCATATATGGGATGAAAAAATAGAAACTGCTTGGAGAGGGCTCAGATGTCAGATTTCACAGAAAAAGACTTCAAATCAGCATGTATTGATATGTTTAAAGAACTAATGCCAATGATACATACAAAAGTAAAGGAAGCTATGATGACAGTGGTCATCAAACAGGCAATAAAAATACAGTGATAAAATTATAAAAAGGAACCAAATGAAAATTCTGGATTTGGAGTAATCGAAATCAGTGATCAGTAAGTTGAAATGAAACTAAACAGTAATTGAAATAAAAATTCAATAGATGGGTCCATCAGTAGATCTGAGCTGGCAGAAGAAAGTAAACTAAAGATAGATCAGTAGAGACTATGTAACCTGAACAGCAAAAAAGAAATGAAGAAAAATCAACAGAGAGCTTCATGGAATAACCAACACATGAATAATGGGAGTAGCAGAGTAAGTGGGAAAAGAGAAAGTAGAAAAAATATTTGAAGTAATAATAGTGGAAAATTTCCTAAATATGATAAAAAAAAGTGAATCTAGATTTTGGAGAAGCCCAATGTACTCTAATTAGCTTAAAGACAAAGACTCTCAAACCCAGACACATCACAGAATATAGTGTATACTGAAAGCCAAAGATGAAGATACAATCTTAAAAGCAGCAAGAGAAAAATAATTCATCATGCATAAAAGAATGCCAATAAAATTAACTGCAAACCTCTTGTCAGAAACAGTTTAGTCCAGAAGTCAGTAAAATGACATACTAAGGTGCCAAAAGGAAAAAAGGAAAACAACTACAACAACAACAATCTGTAAAACAAGAATCTTATATCCACTAAAAATATATTTAAAAGTTAAAGGAAAATAAAAGCATGTCCAAAACAAAACCTGAGAGAAATTATTGCATCTAGACTTGCCTTCAAAAAAATGTTGAAGTTCCTCAGACTGAAAACAAGTGATCCCATAAAGTAGTTTTAATCTAAACAAAAAATATTAAAAAATAATGTTAAATTAATTATGCAGTTAAAAGAGAGTCAAGACCTGAGACCTGAGCTGAGATCAAGAGTTAAACATCAACTGACTGAGCAAGCCAGGTGCCCTAGACAACATGCATTTTAAAACTTTTATTTGTTGCTAGAGGTTAAGAGTGATATTTTTATAATAATAAAAGGCAAATCAGTTAGGACTATATAACAAATATATATATATATGCCTAATAACAGAGCTTCAAAAGATATGAAGCAAGAAGTACAGGATGGAATAAAAAGACAATTCAAAAATAATCAAAAATAATAGTTGGAGACTTTAACTTCTTATCAGAAAATACATTTAATAATGGATAAGACATCCAGAAAGGAAATCAATAAGGGAAGAGGAGCCTTGAACAACACCATCTAGATTTAACAAACACTTATAGAACATTCCATTGAAAACAGCAGAGTACATGTTTTTCTCAAGAGCCCTTGGGACATTGTCCATGATAGACTGTATATTAAGCTGTAAAACAAGCCTTAATAAATTTAAAGATATTGAAGTCATGCAAAGTATGTTCTTAGATCATGTAATTAAAATCCATATTAGGTGTTGCCTGGGTGTCCAACGGGTTAAGCGTCTGCCTTAGGCTCAGGTCATGATCTCAGGGTCCTGGGTTGGAGCCCCATGTTGGGCTTCCCACTCAGCAGGGAGCCTGCTTCTCCCTCTGCCTCTCCCCGCTGCTTGTGTTCTCTCTTTCTCTCTGTCCCTATCTTTCAAATAAATAAATAAAATCTTAAAAAAAAATAAAATCAGTATCAGAAGAAAAACTGGAAAACTCACAAATACATGGAAATTAAGCTAAATCCTTGTAAATAACCGATTGGTCAACGAATAAATCACAGTGGCAATTAGAATATACTTGAGATAAAAGTAACTGAAGACACGCATACCAAACTTACTGATATATATATATATAGTTAAAATGGTGCTTAGAGAGAATTTTATAGATTAGTGCTTATATTAAAAACAAAAAATCTTGAATGACCCAGTCTATCTCATCAAAAGCTGGGAAAAAAGGCAAAGTAAACAGAAGTAAAGAATAAGAAAGATGAGACAAAAATTAATAAAATGGAAAATAAAAAAAACAGTAGAAAAAAATCAGTGGACTTAAAAGTGGGTTCTTTTAAAATACCAAAAAAATTGACAAACCTTTTTTGCTCGAATGACCATGTTCAGTCGACCCTTAGCCAGTGTGGGGGTTAGAGGCACAACCTCCCTTGCAGTTGAAATCTGTGTATAACTTTTGACTTCCCCAGAGCTTAACTATTAATAGCCTATTTTTTAAAAGATTTTATTTATTTATTTGACAGCCAGAGAGCACAAGTAGGCAGAGAGGCAGGCAGAGAGAGAGGGGGAAGCAGGCTCCCTGCTGAGCAGAGAGCCTGATGCGGGGCTGGGATGATGACCTGAGCCGAAGGCAGAGGCTTTAAACCACTGAGCCACCCAGGCGCCCCAATAGCCTATTATTGACCATAAGACTGTTACTACATATTTTGTATGTTACATGTATTATAAACAGTATTCTTACAATAAAGGAAGCTAGGAAAAAGAAAATGTTATTAAGAAAATAATAAGGAAGAGAAAATACATTTATAATACTGTACTGTAGGTTAGCTATGATCAGAAAGAAAGGTAATAATGAGAATTGGTGAGGATATGGAAGAAATTAGACCCTTCATGTTCTGCTGGTGGGATTGTAAAATGGTGCAGTCACTTTTGAAAACAATCCTCAAATGTTAAACAGTGTTACTATGTGAGCCAGAAATCCCACTCTTAGGGGATATACCCGAGAGAAATGGAAACATATGTCCACCTAAAAACTTGTACACAAATGCTTACATTATTCATAATAGTCAAAAGGTAGAACAACCCAAATACCCATCAGTTGATAAAGGGATAGACAAAATGTGGTATATCTATAAAATGAAGACTACTGACAATAAAAAAGATTGAAGTAATGATATATATTACAACATGGATGAACTATGAAAATATTACAGTAAGTGTAATAATGCGTTCAACGGAAGAGCATTATTCCCTTTCTATAGAATGTCCAGAACAGGCAAATCCATAGAGTCAGAAAGTAGATGAGTGCTTGCCAGAGGATGGAGGAGAGGAGAACAGGTGTGACTGCTAATCAACATTGTGTTTCTTTAAGGCTTTATGCAATATAATAAAATTAGACAGTGGTGATGTTTGCACAATTCTATAAACAAATGAATTATAATTTTTTAATGGAGGAATGTTACGGTTTGGGGATTATAACTCGTTAAAATTATTAAAAGATAAAGAATGTCTTAAAGAGAATTCTCCCAATTTTTTTCTCCTGCTGTATTTCTCTAATACTATACTAATTTTCTATGCCTCCCTTACAACATGTATTCCTATACAGGAACAAGAATTTAACAACCTTGAAATTTATTATATGCATATTGTGTGTATTCTTGGAGCTGCATAATGTAGATTTCTACATAGTCAAGGAAGAGTACTTTCAAATTACATTATTGTAATAGTTTTCAAACTAAGAATATAAGAAAGTAAGGAACTTTCAGAAATGGTACCACATTGTAGTGTAGATCAGGATGTGTGGGTGGAAGAAACAAGATAATTGCAAATGAGGAAGGAATACAACAACCCTACCCTGAGTTTCAGAAGTCAACCATAACATACTGACCTTTAGTAATTTTGCATTTAAGAATTTGCCATATTCCAATTCTCCACCAATTATAATGTTTTTTTCTATGCCACCAAACAATTCTCCAGTTCTCAGTGGACACTGACAAGGTGTCTCACAAATTTAACACAATTCTGGTACTATCTACATGGAGAGTGTCAGATTCCACAGATTAAGGGTTCAGTTCCACGAGATGGCCCCAATTTAGACACCAGTCACAAGCCCAGGCAGTCAGTTGCCTGTGCTTCTGACCAACTAGCTTGAATCTGGAGGTTCCTACAACTCCCCTCTTGGGTTTGATTTATTTGCTAATTCGCTCAAAGGAAACCAGTTCACTTTCTAGGTTAGCAGTTTGTTATAAAAGAATATAGTTCAGGAACAGCCAGATGGAAGAGATGCACACAGCAAGAAGTGGGAAGGAGCAAGGAGTTCCATGCTCTTTGCCAAGACACTCTCAGAATCCCCACATTTACCAACCTTGAAGTTCTCCAAACCTCATCCAGTAGGATTTTAATGGAAACCTTGTTACATAGGCATGATTGATTAATCACTGGCCTTTGGTGATTGATTCAGCCTTCAGCCCTTCTCCCTCTCCAGATATCAGGTGGATGAGATTGAAAGTTGGTTCTACTGAAAGTTTATCCTTAGGTGTCTTTCAAAAGTCATCTGATTGACATAAACTCAGTTGTGGTTGAGAGGGGCTTGTTAGGAATATCAAGACATCTTTGTGGTTTTTATCACTTGGGAAATTCCAAGGGTTTTAGGAACTCTTTGCCAGAAACTGGGATGAATACCAAATACATAGTTCTCATAAGTCACAATATCACATTGTAATTGTTTTTTATTTGGGAAAGATTTGTTTTTAATTTTAAATATAGCTTGAAAACTATAATTTTATTGCATAGTAATTTGGACACAGATTTCTACTATATTTGTTTTGAAGCACATTAACTTTTATATTACTTGAGGTACTTATAGTACAGATAATCTTGGTGGGTAAAAGTAATCAGTACACAGACAGCCTCAGAAACCTACTTAACTGGAAACAAACTCCCACATGTCTGCGTTGACAAATGGGTAGTGTTAAAAGAAACTTTAAATTGGCTTTTCATGGTAGTGCCTAACATCAGCAGAAAGGTGGAATTCTAAGTAGTACCTTTCTCCTGATTAAAATACTTTACTATCCCTGTAGGGTAAAAAGTGAGTTTCATCTAGTAATGGAGCTCTTGAGAATAATTAGGTTTTACATATTGCTTTAACCATTAATTTACAGACATAATTCAAGGTATGATGCCAAAAATTTATTCATAGTAAATAGAATGCCTAGAGAAGTACTAAAATCAGCATTTTTGAATGCAACCAATAGTATTTATATTGTATTTTTAAACTCACTTTCTTGGCCAGATTTTAGATACACACAGACATTGGAAACTTGGAAGCAGAGCATTATTTTTGCAGGAATACATTATCCATGTTTAAGGTTTTCATGTTCCTAAATCTCTTTGTGAAGGAAGAGCTTGTCATTGTATTTATGCTTACATGTATATATGCAAGCATTTTAAGTAATTGTACTGTTAAGAAGGTCAAAGAGGATGTTAGGGAAGGTCTTTGATCCTAAGGTGAGAACAGTACTTTTCTGTGTCTCTGCATCGAAAGGAGGATGATGTTGATTATTGAATGGAATACAAGGTGAACCATCATAATCCTGTTGAAGAACCTTCGAATTCTTACACACCTAAGCATGTGGGGTCATTTCTTTTCCTTTACATCCTTTTCTACTCTCTACTTACTACAACATAAGATTCTAGTTCCCTAGGATATCCGTTATATGCTCAGTAGTCCACTGAATTGTATTACATACTTTTTTTTTTTTTTTTAAGATTTTATTTATTTATTTGAGAGAGAGGCAGTGAGAGAGCGCATGAGCGAGGAGAAGGTCAGAGGGAGAAGCAGACTCCCCGTGGAGCTGGGAGCCCGATGTGGACTCGATCCCGGGACTCTGGGATCATGACCTGAGCCGAAGGCAGTCGTCCAACCAACTGAGCCACGCAGGCGTCCCTTTTTTTTTTTTTTGGTTGTTTTAATTGTAATGAACATGTTTGTGTGTGTGTGTGTGCATGTGGGTGTGCACATACTTGTCTTTGTAAGTATGTATACACCAATAGTTTTTATGGTATCATATATATATGATACTATATCAATATAGTATTTTGTCTTATTTGGTATAAATGAGTTGTGAAAAATAAATTATTTTCTACCATCCACATAATATTGGTCAAAATTCTCCAGTTCATTTTTCTTACTAAGGAACATTATAAAGAATTGTGCATTGAATTGGGATAATTCAATGAAATAATATTATTTCAAAACCAAAAGAATTGTTAAAAGTTACCAAATATAATACCCTAATTTTTACATGACAATACTCATTTTTTTTTTCTCTGAACCTAGAGAATACCCTGATGAAATGAGATGAAAGGGACAATGTTTATGTAGAAAAGTCAGGAGCTAAGGACTTTGAATGGGTTAGAGGAACAGCAAAGATAGGGTATTAAAGATAATTATGGCCACTTCTTTATTTCATTTAGAATCATTTCAGATGTTAAAATATAGTAAAGGAAACTTTATTATCTCAAAGTCAATAGGTCTTTTAATTAATAGAACAGAAGTGCTAGAAAAAAATGGAGTAATTACTTAGTCATATCTCCTCATACTTTAAATCAGAATATTAAAATCCAACAATAAGGTGATTTCAACTTTTTTTTGCTTTAAGATGGGAGAATACAGAGATAGAAAAACACCAGTTGAGAGAGAGATATTAATGAAAAAAGAGACAAGGAAATAATCAATTGATAGGATCTCAGAAGTTCCAGAAGGGAGGAAATTCTAAGACTGATAAAAAGTCCTATTGAAAATTGAAGAGGGCCACCCCATGTAGTGTGAAACAATAAATGAAAAAGAAAGGATAGTTGTGTCTATTGGCACATTTGTGGGATTTGGGTAAGTTTGGGGGGATGTTATTTTTAGATTATCCTTTTAAAAGGAAAATTGGAAATAAGATTATTTTCTGGAAATAAATCAGGTGGCCACAGGTTTGTAAGTTTGAGAGGAATGGAGACATTGGAAAATAATGTGCTAAGAAGAATGGGAAAAAATACTGACATTAGGAGAATTGTGGGTAGCCGGTGAGAACCCAGTTGAGTTTGGAAACTTAGTATATAATCAGCACCAGTGTATGAAATTATGTGACCTTTCTCCCATGGCATTCAGCAGTTTAGGGGTTTTGCAGGGCTGGCAAGCACATTTGTCCAGGTGAGGTTCCCCCCACCATACACACATGTACATGCACACACTCCACCACCACTACTCCACCTGGTCAGTGTAAAAGAATACTGTAGTAGAAGTGCTCAGGATACTAACAAAATTGGGGCTGGCTTCTATGCCCAATAAAGAATGAAAACCGACTCTAGAACACTCTGCAGTGTGCTCACAGCTCACCAGCTGGACCTGCGCACATAGGCATTACTTACTATTTTTTCAATAGATTGCCATTTTCCTCTGTTCGTCGGATACCATTTATTTGGCTTCTTAGTAGTTGACAATCAAGATTCTCTTCTACCCTGAAGTTTTAAAGTTTTTTTAGGTCTAAATGCCTATTTCTTTAAACATAAATATTTTCTGAGTTTCACTAAGTCTACAGATGCACAATCAGGGAGGGTGACTATATGGCAAATGTGTCAACTGTAAATTTTAAGGCAAAAGAAAGGAGACTTAGAAATTCAAAAGACTAGCTGAACACTGGGAAATATATTCTATTCAGTTTAATGTTTAAATTAGCATTTATTGGCTTGTCTTGTTATTTGCCACTTTAGAAAGCAAGTCTCTTAGCTTTTTTCATTTCTTTTATCCTATTTCCCCAATCTTATACATACAGCTAAATGAAATAAAAAGTTGTTAGTATTTCACAACTGCTCTAGTTATTCTACGGTGATAGGATTTTTCAAAGGAATAAGCATGTGCCAAATTACCTGCAATATTAAGGATCTTGGAAATAAGGACTGTACTGCTCATTATTCTTGGATAAATGTATCAAGGTGAAAAGTTAAAGCATAAGCAATATATATATACATATTTTTTCCTCCACAATGTTTGAGGAAACATTCTTTACGGAAAGAGCACTTCATTCTTCCGTCCTTGTGCTTCTTGTCTCCTTCAGTTCTAATTTTATCTGAAAGCCTCACACTGCATGTCAGAGAGAGTTATTTTGACACAATAAAGCTTGGAAATAAGGACAAGATTAAAATATATAGAATGTACTTTCTAAAACAATAAAGTCCCTCTGAGTAAATAAGCTGAGGTACTTCTTAGAATTCTAACTATTAAAGAATACAGTTTTAGTTGACGAAATGACCTGATGATGATCAAGATGTTTGTTAAAATGTGCTCCCTGCAAATGATCTAGATCTCCTGTCAATGCTTCTCACTACTGAATACTATTAGAAGGGTTATAGTTTTAGTAACTGCCATTTTTCATAAGCCTTGAAGTTCTAATATCTAGGACCTTGATATTAGCAGGGACCTAAGAGAGTTGCTTGCTTTCTGATATAAATTTGAAGGTGGAAGCCAGTATCACATACCTTTTAGATTGCCAGCAGCCCTGGCATAATTATATTTAATATACTTATTTTATACAGTGTATGTGTAATGAATGGCACATCTAGAAAATAATTAGCCTTTTTAATGGTAGACTTCTGTGAGCTACTGGCCTAGTTTATCACTTGAGAATATAAAATTTAACTTGGATTTACCCAACAACAATTATGTGAATCCATCAAACTGTTCTCTGTATGAACTATCCCTGTGGAATGAGAACCCCGTATGTTTTATTTTAATTTAAACTTAAATTAAGCTTAAACTAAACTTAAGCCGTGGGTCTGTCTAGAGCCAAAGAGAGCATGTGCATATTTCACTCCATTGCATCACACTGTCTCATTCCCCCTCTCCAGCTTTTCAACGGCATCAGTCCAGAAATTTGGCCCTCTCTCTAGGACAGCTTTTAATCCCCATGCTTAATGGATTATTCCCATAAGCATATAGACCTATATTTATGTTTTCCATAAAAAAAAAAGGTAAAACTTAAATTTCTTGATTTTCATGAATTGCCACTTTCTCTGCTTTCTGTTACTCTTCAGTGGAATTGTCCACAGCCTGTCTTCAATTCCTTTCTACTCCTGTTTCATTTTGAATGCACTCATGTCATAGTTCTCCCTCACCCCATTACTGAAACTTTCCCCAGTCACTATTGAGATTTATGTTATTAAAACAATAACCAATTCTTAGTACTCATTTTAGTGAGTGCTAGTGAATTAGCTATTAGTACATTTGTCACAGTGGGTCATGTTCTTACCCAGGGAATGTTTTATCACTTGACTTCCAGAAGAACAGTGGCTTTTCCTCCACTCTCACTAGTTATTCTTTCTTTGTTTTTTGGGGAGTGATTAGGGGGCAGATTAGGGGGAGGATTAGGAGCTCCCCAATCTGGAGATTTTGGAGTGTCCCAGGTTTTGGTTGTTAGACATCTGCTATTTTGTCCAGTTTCCTGCCTCTAAAACCTATGCTAATTCTGAAATTTGTATCTTTAATAAAGACAGATCCAGCCTCATATATATCTAAATTTATATCTATATGTATGCAGCTCAACATAGCTCTTTTATTTAAATAAAAGATTTTATTTATTAGAGAGAGAGAACACATGGAGGAGTTGGGGTGGGGGACAGGGGCAGAGGGAGAGGGAGAATCAGACTTCCTGCTGAGCAGCGAGCCCAATGTGGGGCTCAATCCCAGCAGGACCCTGGGATCATGACCCGAGCCGAAGGCAGATGCTCAATGACTGAGCCACCCAGGTACCCTCAACATAGCTCTTTGGATGTCTAAAAACCATATTAAAGTTATGTCTAAATTTAATTCTTGATTTTTTTCCCCTCTCAAACCTTATCTTCTGCATTAAAAAAGAAGTTTCCATTTTTGCAGTTCTTAAAGCCGGATTCTTTCTTCCTCTTTTTCACTGTATATTTACTCCCCTAAGACAGTATCTCTTTTCTTAAAATATATCAGAATTCTATGTCACATGACTTCTGCCATTACTGTTTCATCCAAGTCAACATGTCTTGTGCCTGGATTGTAATTATAGCCTCCTGACTGGTTGTCAGTTTTTTTGTTTTTTGTTTTTGTTTGTTTGTTTGTCTTTGCCCACCCCTCTCCAGTGTGTTCTCGACACAGTGGCCAGAGTGATCTTATTAAAGTCGTATCTGATCAATACCACTCAGCAACGTTCCGTCCCACTCTCATGAAAGCCAAGATCCTGTCCTGGCCTGTGATGAATCTGACCACACAGGACCCTTCTTTTTGAACACAGATACTGCCTAGCCCTTCACTCACCTCTAAAAACCCACAGGTCTTTGCATGGGGCTTTGCCTCGCTGTTCCGTCAGGCTTGAGCATTCTCTCCTCAGGAGTTGTCACCTATCTCCTACGGTTCCTTCATGACTCGCTCCTGTGTCTCTGTCACAGGTATGCCTTCTCTGCCAGGTCTGTGAGATGCTCACTTGACCCTGGCATCTTGCCCCTACTTCCATTCCTATTTTCTGCTTTCTTTTTCTCAATAGCACTTGTCAACCATGGGCTCACTAAATACGCTAAATGATTTGCTTCAGTTTGTTTGATTCCCTCACTAGAATCTAAGCCGCAGAAGAGCTGGGTTAATTTTAGCTTTAGTTGTTCCCTGCTGCATCCCCAGAACCTAGATCAGTTCCTGGCCTAATAAACATTGTCAGGTAATTGTGGCTGGTATTAACGTTTCATCATTTCTCACTACAGGAAAAGTACAACCGTGGTCTAGAAAGACCAGGAGGGAGTCTGTTCTTTCATTTAGTGCTTACCATAATAACTAGTCCAGGTGTTGCCTCTTCATGTTTCAGCCTCCGTGATCTGCCTCTGCTCTCGCCGTCTGTGTAGAAATGATTGATTGCTTAGGGCCAGGCTTTTAATATCTACAGTGCAGAGTTTTCAGTCTTTTTCTCGCTAACATTATTTCTAGGTCAGATTTTAAGCCCAAGTGTCATCGACTCTGTTCCTAAAAATCTATCAACTCCAATTCCTCCAAGTTTTTAAATCACAGAAATGCAGCAAGAGCTGTGTGTACTCTGGGAGTGCCTGTTCTTCCCCATTATCCTGGAACGACTTCTCTTTTTCTCCTGTTAGATTTTAGTTCTGCACATCTTTATCCCTGTGTTATGCCTCTTTCATCTTTCCTGTGACAGCTGGAGGGGCTATCCCATTTTTGGGAAAAGAAAGAAAACATCAGTGGTGAGCCTGACCTGAGAAGAGCTAGCCCATAATGCAAGTATCGCAGACCTCGTGCTACTTACTGTTAGCAATATCAGATATTCTCATTGTCTCCAATAAACCAGGCTTTTACTCTTTCCTGCCCTAATGTCACATCAGTGTATAAAGAGCAAAGACTGTGCTTTATAAATACGGGCAGAAATAGTGGCTTCCTGCTAGTTATTTAATGTACTTCATTCCATTCTTGCTAGTCTACTGTAAATTTAGATGAGAGGTTATCCTTTGTGTCACTGGCAGACTAATTTGTTTATTTTAGCTGATTGAGGGAAACTGTTCACTGTGTCTGAACTTTTGGCCCTTTGAAAGCATCAGAGCATAGTTACTAAGTGATACAGTTGTCACAGTGCATTTTTTGTTTTTGTTTGTTTGTTTGTTTGGTCTGTTTTTGCCTTTCATTTTCTTTCCAAATACCTACCTTATCATCTAATCTACTTGATGACTCTGGCTCATCATTACTACCCAGGCACTCAATAACTCAGGGTTTCCTGAAATTTGAACTCTACACATAAGACAGGCCTCCTATTGCATAATCAAAGTAGAATGTAAATGGGATAGCAGGAAAACTAGTGTTTGGTTCTCTTTCTGGTCTAAACTGGTGTGACTTGATTACTGTTTGTTGAAGGGCACTGACAACTTCCCTCTCAATGTCAGCAGGCAGTGCTCTGCTACCATGTGCCAAATCATGTGGTTCCCTCAAGGTTAAACACCTAGTTTGCAAGCAAAATGTATGGGTTATAAAAAAGTAATTTTACAAGTATCAGTTTATTTGATTTATACAACCCTTGTGTGAAGAAGGCAGAGAACTGAACTCCGTTTTGTAGATAAGGACTCTAAGCTCAGAGAAATTAAGTGCTTGCCAAAGGTGACACAGGCAATAGAGCCATTGAATCAGCCCAAGAACTAAGGTTCCAGGACCAATGCTAACCCTAGACATTTTATTATATTAAAAAGTTTTGTTGATCAGTAGTATCTCTGGAAACAATGAAGAAGCATAGCTATGAACTGAAATGATGAGATTAAATCATTTAGGAAATTGACATTTCTTGAAAAGATGTTTTCTCTCTCCTGAATACAGAAACATAATGTCATTACTGTTTAGCCCTCAAGATAGTTTACTGCGTTTTCCCCCCAACTGTGTCTCCTTCATCTTTATTGTTTCCCCAGCTGTAATGCGATTTTCCGGAAGATATGGGTGATATCTTTTACTTGTATGTATTACTAATGGTTTATACTTGATGTGTAGTGTGAATACAGGATCGATTATTGATGATGAAATGTATTTTCACTTTTAAGGTTCTCTGAACCTTCCCCCTACAAAACTATAAATGTTATTTTGGACTATGATTCAGTAAGAAGATTCATTTGTGGAGGGTAGGGAGGTATAATAAAGATGGTCAGAAATTTTAGTAAATGTGAAAAGAGTACATCCAACTAAAACTCTTTATTTAAAATTGAAGCATAGTTGACATATAATTTTATATTGGTTTCACTGTGTAACATATCCATTTAACAATTATATTCATTACATATGCTTACCCAATAAGCATAGTTACCATAGAGTTATCATAGTAATTATTAACTGTGTTCCCAATGCTGTACTTACATTCCCTGTGACTTATTTATTTTCTAACTGGAAGTTTGTACCTCTTAATCCCATTTATCAATTTTACCCATCCCTTGCCCTCCTCCTCTCTGGAAAGTACTAGTTTTTTCTCTGTATTTGTGAGTCTATTTCTCTATTGTTGTTGCTGTTTATTTGCTTGTTCATTTGTTCTGTTTTTTAGAATCCATATAAGTGAAATAATATGTTGTCTTTTTCTCTCTTAGTTATTTCACTTAGCATGATACCTTCTAGGTCCACCAATGTTGTTCCAAATGGCAAGATTTAATTCCTTTTTATGGTTGAGCAATGTTCTATTGTGTATATGTACCACATCTTCTTCATCTGACATCTATTGACAGACCCTTAGGGTGCTTCCATATCTTGGATATTGTAAATAATGCTGCAATAAACATAGGGGTGCATATATTTTTTTGAAGGAGTATTTTCAAATAACCCCATTAAAAATGGTCAGAGAAACTGAATCTTCCAAAGAAGGCATCCAGATGGCCAATAGACACATGAAAAGATACTCAATATCATTAATCATCAGGGAAATACAAGTCAAAACCACAGAGAGCTATCACCTCACACTTGTTAGAATGGCCAGCATCAAAAAGATAAGAAATAACCAGTGTTGGTGAGGATGTGGAGAAGAGGGAACTCTCCTACACTGTTGGTGGGAATGTATATTGTTGCAACTACTATGGAAAATAGTATATGGAAGTTCTTAAAAACAAATAACAATAGAAGTAACATATAATCCAGTAGTTTCACTTCTGCTATTTACCCAAGGAAAATGAAAACACAAAAAACTCCAAATTATTAAAGAAATAGATGGAAAAAAAGAGAAATGACTTGGAAAATTTGGTATTGACCATTTCTCTCTGGTATATTGGATTATTTTCGGTACAAATGCAGTATTTGTAACATGAACAGCCATTAGGTTCAACTGTAAAAAAAAAAAATCATTATTTTAGTATCTTAGTACAATTTCCTCCTTTGTTGTGGAAAGAAATTCGAGACCATTGGGAGGACTGCTCAGTTCTTCTGTTTGTTTTACATAAAACTTGTTCAGATTTCAGTTCTTAAGATTGTTTAAGAGATTATGTACATTACCTCCTCCAAATTTGGCAAATTTGAATATTACTCATATATTAGAATGAAAGTTACCATATGACCCAACAATTCCACTACCAAGTGTATACCCACTACCAAGTGTATACCCAAGAGAAATGAAAATCTACCTAAACAAAACCTTATAAAAAATGTTTTTAGTAATATTATTTATAGTCAACAGGTGGGAACAAGCCAAATCCCCATCAACAGACTAATTTTTATGTGAATTGTGGTATATCCCCCATATTGGAACATTATCCAGCCACAAAAAGGAGTGAGGTACTGATACATGCTACAGGTGAACCTTGGCAATGTTATGCTGCATGAAAGAAGTTGTTACAAAAGACAACATTTTATATGATTCCATGTATATGAAATGCCAAGAATAGGCAAAATAACAAAGAATTCAGATTAATGGTTGTCAGGATCTGGTGGGGTGGGGGAATGAGGAATAACTGCTTAAAGTTATGAGGTTCTCTTTTGGTGTGACAAAAATGCTGTGAAATTAGATTGTGGTAGTGGTTGCACAAGTCCATGAATATACTAAAAATCACCAAATTGCACTTGTAAAACATGAATTTAAATATCCACCAATTATACCTCAATAAAGCTGAATGTAAAAAAAAATGCAGTGCATTTTATATTTATTTAAAATAAAGGGCAAATAAATTATTTCTTTTTAATACTTAAAATATAAATGTTACCTACTGAAGATTAAGTACTGGTGTTTTTTATCTCCCAAACAACTGAAGTGGCTTTATGGGAAAAATAGATGCTTTAGGAAAATCTTCATGGAATCTAGCAACATTTATCATTTTTTTTTGGTAAGTACTTGAACTAAAAAAAAAAATTCATTTTATTTAATTTAAAAGATAAATTTAAAATTTAAGGATAAAAATACATTTCAAAGTTTTGATGTAATTATCCTGGAAATACTTATTGTCTTGCTTTAATTAAAAAGCATGATTATCATGTGAAATTTATTTTCTCCTCTTAAAGAGTAATTCTATATAGAAGATAGATGTTTTTATTACTGGAATTACTTGATATTTTACATTTTTTCCCCTGCAAGTGGAGCTACCCTTATATATATTAGAACACTATACTAATGCCTCCACAGGGGATAAAAGTGATTTGGCCATTTTCTTTCTGGAAAATGTCCAAATGAAAATTGCTTGCTCACTTGGCATTATCAGTTAGAATTAAGTCATGCTTCCAGGTGTCACCATCCTGTTCCCTAGAGTCTGGTCCTGTTCCAGAACAATCCAGGGGAGGTGAGTTTCACTGTGGTTGATATAGGGTTATTGCTCTAGTTAAAAGACTTTGCCAAGGATCCAAAATTATGTAGGACTTTATTTCCTGTCAGATCTGCAAAAGTTGCAAAAGAGTACACATTATGGCAGTGTTTAACAGCATATACATGAGGACCATGTACTACCAGGAACATTATTTAATGTCCTTTAACCTCAATTTGTGGTCTTTTATTTTATTAATGCTTTTTGTAAGGGTTAAATGTGATAATGTACACAAAACTTTAGAATAATAACTTAAGTAGTTGTAATAGTGATCATACAACTGCTTATATTCTGTCCTCTTTTCTGCCCCATTTATTTTGTTTATACTACACCAGCTTCACACTAATTGAGAATTACTAACTTTGAACTGTTTATTCTGGAATTCCTAGTAAATTAGGGAAAATTTTTGGAAATATTTGTCATTTTAAATACTTGTATCAAAGGCTGGTGGTTTCCCACATCCCAGCAGAGAAAGACAATGGCAAGTCATGTTTACTAAGAATTAAGGTTTTTGTCAGGATCCAGAGGATGAGCTCTTAATATAATTCTGCCATGGATATTGTGCTTACCTGCCCAATACCTCCTTCCCCTTCCCTTTTCATGCCCTCAACACGTCCCCTGTGCAGCTAATGCTTGGTGAAGCAGACTCAATCTTGACTGGACAAAAAGACAGATAGATTGCTCCATCCTAACATCCTAACCAGTGGAAATATTTGCTATTGGCATGTGACCTCATGTGTTTCAATAATGTCTATGTAGAAATGTCTGGAGCTATTAGAGAAACAAATAAATTTCCTTTTTCTCCTGAAATACCTTCCAGAAGAAAGCCTCTGTTGTCCTTGGAAGTAGATGAAGGAGCAAATAGCCATATAGCTACTTAGAACTAAAAGGGGAGCCAACATTAGAAGAAACCTGGTATCACATGAGATGGAGCAGAAGAAATAAATGAAATTGGAATCTTTATGGCATTATTGCACTGCTGAACTAAATCATGTATGAAGCTTCCCTGCCCATTTGCTTTCCATTATTGAGCCAATAAATTTGCTTTATTATATAACCAGGTAGAATTATATTTTTTAGATTTGTTTTGTTTCTTGCAACAGAAAATATACTGAAGTACCACAGAGTCATATGTATTTTTTCTATTTCTGATATGAACAGTTAGAAAGATATAGTCTAGTAAGTGTCAAAAATCTCTCTTTTCAAATTGTTACTCATAATAATGAAAACATATTAAAACAAAAAAGAAACATTTACATCTAAACTGGGAAACAAAATGATATAGAACATGGTGTCCTTATCATTATGAGTGTTAAAGAAATACAAAGAAAATCTTACTTTATTTTGCAAAATGCAGTGAATCATTTCAAGAAATATAAAAATTATTAATCTTTAATAAGAGATTATATATTGTCATGATAATGTGTCTTACATATTACCTTTAATTAAATGTATGCATCATAATTTTTTTTTCAAATTTCCTGTGATGTTTTTCATCTTTGAAAAAAGAATAAAGATTATTTAAATATAATGGCATAGTCTACAGCTTTTGCTATAAAAAATGAAAATGATTAACCATGTGATTGTATATTTAATACAATATATTTTTAGAAATAGAATTCAAATAGCTTTTTATCTAAAATAAACTGAAAATGTGACATAAAGATTGTGGTATACGTATAAATATAAAATAGTCTACCTATTGCATCATTTTTGAAGTAGGATATATATCTTAGTTAAGATACAGATGATGAATATTTAAAACTCTGACATAAAACAGTGCATGAGATAGAATTAGATTTGCTGATGTGTCTGTTGGATATTTTGCTAATATTCCATGGGTCCCTGAGGCTATATTCCTTGTTTCTTAGGTTGGGTAAAGTCTTTCGATCTGTCCTCCAGCTCACTGTTCTATCTTCTGTCATCAACTCAAAAGTTGAGCTCATCCAGAGGTTCTTATTTTTGTTATTTTATTTTTCATTTCCATCACTTCTGTTTTTTAAATTTCTTTTTCTTTGTTGAATTTTTTTTTCATTCATTTCAAGAGAATTTGAATTTGCTTGCTGAAACATTTCCATCATGATTGCTTTAAAATTCTTGTCAAGTTACAATATGTGTGATTCATCTCATTGTCGGTGTTAGAGAATAGTCTAACTTTCCAGTTGTGATCTTCCTGGTTCTTGGTATGACACGTAATTTTTTTATTGTATCCTGTCTTTTTGCTGAACATCTTATGAAACTCTGCATCTTATTTAAGGGTTTTTTTGGGGTTTTTTGTTTGTTTTGTTTAGATTTAGATGTAGCAGCATATAGGTTCTGTCCTAATTTTGTAGACTGACTGGTATCATTGGCTGTTGCATTTTTTGACCCTGTGTGGTACTATTTCGGTTTCAATAGTTTATCTTGCGTCACTTGAGTATCCACTGGTCCCTTCTGGTACTGGACAGAAGAAGTTGCCCACGCTAGGCCACTGAGTGCCACTAAATGGGGAAAGGGATCCCTTGCCTAGTGGTGACTCTGATCATTTCCAGGCTAATACCTGTTGTGTAAAGATATCCCCTCAATTACAGAGGAAGTAGGGTGGATGGAGATCACCTCTCAAGAGGATGCTTGTTGGGGCAGGGTTACCCTTGTGGGTCTTTCTCACAGTGTAGTGTCTCTGGGTAGGAGGAAGTAGTCTCAGGTCATAGGGAACAAACTGGCTTCCCAGGCTGGGCACATTTTGTAGTTCCATGCTTCTGCTGATGACCCTGGCTGGATAATGCCTCTAGGGGGGAGAGAAGAGTCAGGCCAGGGAAGGAGGCCATCTCCACTGGCCACTTACTGTCACATGGCTTCTGATTTTCACTAGTTTTCCCCAACATATTTGTGTTGGTGGGACTCCATTTCTATGCTAGAGCAGCTTGTGAGCCTGCCCGGTGTGCTTTTGTTTTTATACGGAGGGTCAGGAAACGCTGGGCCTGAACAACCTTCCTCTGATGAGTGGGGGTGCTGAATGACACCTCCCTTCCGAGCTTCTCCTCTAGTCCTGGGGCCCCAATCAACTCCTTTTCATTTTCTACCGTTTAGAGCTCTCTTTTGGTTGTCTTCTTGCAATTTGTCCCACAGTCTGTCATTGTACTGGCAAGGAGGAGCCGGGAGAGATCGTCTTCACCATTTTGTCTGGACTGGGAAATTGTGTGTGTGTGTGTGTGTGTGTGTGTGTGTGTGTGTGTGTGTTTTGTTTCTTGTTTTGTTTTGTTTTAGTTTTTTAGGTGACACTGCATTCTCTGGAGAGGAAAATAAATTAGCAATATTTATCCACTGAAGGAGCTGAGAGTTGACTAGACAAAATTTTAAAGGTGAAAAAGTGATAACTATGTAATATATATCGATAGTTCTATGAATTGGTTTCATATCTGTCATCAGGCAGACCATGACTGGTTCCTGAATGATGATAAGTATGTAGGATTTCAGAGAAGAGAAGCATCACAGTGAGCTAGTGGGTGGGAGAATTTTACTGAGTCCAGTTCCAAATTTCCTCAATAAGAAATTTAAGGGACAGAGAAGAATTTCTGGGATTATATACCAAAATATTTCTGTGTAGAATGAAATACTTTGTGTTTTAGAGTAAGAGCTCTAGAGTCAGATTTCTGGATTAGAATATTCACTCTTCTCCTAACAACTAAGTGATGCCAAGAAAGTTACCAAACTCTCTGACAGTTTTCTCATAGGAAAATGAGCTAGTAATAGGACCTGTGTCAAAGGGACTTTTGAAGGATTAGATGAGCAAATATGTGCCCATTTCTTAAAGGTGATGTCTAGACAAGTACTTGAGGCTTGTTCGCTTCTATTATTAGACATATCCTGTGGAACTATTTCTTTTCTTAGCAGTCAGGTCCAATTATCCAGTTTCTCTTCTTATGTGAGGTTCATTATTGTGGGCTGTTTTTTTTTTCTTTTTCTTTTTCTTTTTCTTTTTCTTTTTCTTTTTCTTTTTCTTTTTCTTTTGTGTGCGTGTGTGTGTGTGTTTGTTGTTGTTGTTGTTTGTTTGTTTTTCAGTCATCCCAGATGTGGTTTGTGTCTGCATGAATGGAAGGATGGAGAAACAAAGAAAAATTTCATCATACTTATAGTGGCTAATGCTAGAGAATGCTATGCTGATTTAATTCTACCTATGGCTAATCCCAGCAAATCAAATGATCTGCCAACCACCTGTTGTGTCATACCGCTGATTTGTTAGAATAAGCGAATTAGATTCTCATAAGATTTACAAATGATTATGCTAAGATGCCTTGCTTAATGCATGCTCTATGTAGCTCCTGTTAATTAAGTGCTTGTCTGTACTTGCAAAGTTAAATCACTATGTTAGAGGCATCATTGTATTTCCTCACAACATGTGAATAGTTATTTCAAGTAATTTCAAGTAATTTTAATTTTCATTCTTACCCTCATAATTTTCCTCTTATGGTGACATGACTTCTCTGTTGGTGCTTCAATTAATTATTGATTTGTTACAGTTTAATTCACTTCTATCAAATCTTAGATTTTCCATGATTATCTGTAAGGATATTACATGTGTTTGTTTGAGAAGTTGGTAAGCCAGATTGCCATTTCTGGCCTCCTCTGCACCCTAATTCTGTATGATTTGAATACTAGTTGACTGGGAACTGATTTTTATATAACACATAGCTCCCACTTAAAATGTATAATTTAATTTCAATGTCCATGCTTTTTGAAATTTTAGTTTTAATATTGGGAATATCTCATTGTTCATGGGATACAAATTCTAATACGAATACTACTCTAGCTGAAGGAATTGTTGGGTATACTTGGACTACATTTCCCTTTGGTCTAAGAAGCATGGGAATGTACTTTGGCATATGTTTGCTTACCTTTGTCAGAAACACATGCAAAAGGAAGGAGGTCTATAATCTGAGAAGGAGCCTAAGCATTTTTGCTTGTGGATTTAATGGTGATATTTTATCTTACTATGCTCTACGGTTTGAAAACAAATCTTGCCACAGCCATTGTCTCTATATTTCTGGAGTAATATATTTAAATTTTTGTTTTGATTGTTGTCAATCTTCCAAAATCAATGATAGTTTCTTTTGAACTCTTATAAAACATCTTGCAAGGTGCTAATTATCACTTTCTCAAGTAAGATTATGTATAATGCTGGCACTCTATCATATTATTTATCTCTTGAACCTCTTTTTTTTTCCCCCTTTCCATAAAGATTTCTTAATTGAGCCTACTTTCTTGGTAAATTTTGTCAATCTGTTGATTTTAAAAGAAATTTCTTAACATGTATAAAAGTAAAAACTTAATAGTTACTGATTCTCTCAATACTAGTTTGGAATTATGTCTACTCATTACTTAAATGTAGTAAATATTATGTTCAATTATGTCAGGCACTATTCTATGTGTAATACTTAGAGTGATCTATTGAATCCTCATAGAATCTCATGAGATCTTTTCCACATTTGATAGGTGAGGAAAATGAAGCACAGAGAGTTTTAGGAGCTTGCTCGTGATCACACAGTTAGTAAGGGGAATCCTTGTGTGGTTTAGTAGTTTTACCAATCCTTATGTGTTTCACTAATGTTTAGAGTGATAAGTCAATCAAATTCCTAACTTCAAAAGACAACATCTGAATGTATCATATGATTACCAATACATATAGATAACAAATCATTTATCTTAGAGAATCACCAATATAGATTTTTTTCTTTTGAGGAATGAGACATTTACTAGGTGAACACGATGAATGCATTATCTTAAATTCTGAGAGACTCTCTTAAGTGGTATATATATATATTGCTAAATACAAACACACTTGCTAAAAAACTTCCCCGTACAGAATCAATGTTTTGGTTGCTTACGAAACCTCAACTCATATTCTATCAACCACAGCTTTCAATAGACAAGCTACCATCTTTTAGGTATGATTTTTGGTTATAAGATGATGTTTGGTTGTAGGTTTCCTAGTAGGGAGTAAAGGGAAGATGCTGGTGGCTGTGAACTCAGAGACTAGTTAACTGGTTGCCCTTAACTAGGGCACAGGCCTCTTTCAAACAATTCCATTTTTTGGCAGTCAGAGGGCAAGATGGTAACCTGTTTTGCTGTGTTTCAAATTTCATTGCTCACTTCCCTGGAAATAGAGTAGTGTCATTTTCTTTATATTTTATTTCTTCATGTTGTCACACTGCAGCTCATTCATTTTAATAATAGTGAAATATTTCCCTAAAGCAATAATATATATGCCACTTGACATGCTGAATATGAATAAAATAGAGACAAATTTAAATCACTTCTGAAATATGTCTGGTTTGTCCTTTTAAATGCAAGACTAGGTGTATCCATGTGACTGCATATGACATCGCTTTGAAATGGGATAGGCTCCACATTAAATAATGAGTGCGCTTTTTACATATGGCTTATTGAATCAGTCTGATCACATTATTGACAGACAGGAGAACCAAAAAGACTGTAAAGGATTTATAACCTGGCAGACATAATTTTGAATTCCTGTTCTGACACTTTAAACTTTTTTACATTTAACAAATAAAGAAAACTTTCTAAATCACAGTTATTAAATGAGATTAAAATACTCATGTTTAAGGAGTTTTGAAAGATAAAAACAATTTTTTAAAGAGCCAGACATTTGTACATGGTACTCAGTCTTAGTCTTATGCAGGAATACCCCATGAACCCTCCCATATTTTTAAGTACAAATATTTCTCACTTTCCCCAAAGATCTGTAACAACTCAGAATTTTGAGGGCTTTGATAGATTTATTTAAGTTTAAGTTTGTTATTTTTTTTAAGCTGGTAAGTATTCCTTTACTGACAGCAAAATGTTAAACCTAGTGCTTTACGGTTTTACTGTGTGTGTGTGTGTGTGTGTGTGTGTGTGTGTGTGATTCCAGTCTATTGCCCCAAGGCTAGAAAAGATCTTTTGAGCATTTCTGGTCCTTTTATGTTTCTTTTAGGAATTGTGCTATTAAATCTTAGCACAATTTTGGACAGAGATTGTTAATTCCTTAATGCCACGTGAAGAGGAATATATTTTGTGAAATCACCCTGTTTTCTGACACTAAAAGATGGACAAGTAGCTGACTTAGCACCTGGTGCTGAGAATACAGCCGTGAGCAGAGATAGTAGATTCAGCCCTCCTGGACCTTGTGTTCTGATGAAGGTGGCAAATTCTTAAATAGCAATAAAATGTAGTGCTTCTAGATTCATAGTGGAAATACTATTTTTCATTGCCTCATTGCTAGGATCATGCTATGGCCCACAAAGCCCTCCCCAAGTAGGACTTTTCATGTAGTGGATTCAGCTTGTTGCACCATAAAAATAACATCAAATATACTTGTGGTGAAAGGTTAGGTGAAATTGGCAGAAGATGAAATATTTCCATACACACATTAATTTTACCTAAAAGGGGGGGTCTTTCATTAAATAAAATTTTACTGCTTACATGTTACATCCATACTGTCCTTTTTCTGGGTATGTTGCCTGAATCCCATTTTTTGTTTGCTTATCCTTATGCAGGAAAGTGCAATGGAGGCTGCTAGTTGGAGTGTTTGTGTTTTAAGGGTGGACTGTATTGTAAGAAAATGGAGTCCTGCTGCACACATAGAAATTACTTTCACTATCTTGTGTGCATCCAGAGTTAGTACTGTGGGTACTGGACTGCAAAGTTGATGAACCACAAAAATGATGAAACGTGCAGGATCTTGGTATTAATTCCTTACCTTTGTATAAACTTTAAAATTTCAGACAGACTATCTATTGGTTAATGTCTCATCTAGAAGCAGCGACTCTGAGGTTGAGAGGTCATACTATTAAACTTACTGGAATGTAGGCCATGCTTTAAAGTGTAGGTTGTGTCATTATTCCAATATGGTGAGGTTGGCACATCAGGAGATATTGCTATTGAAGTGATAGTTTGTGCATCAGTTTCCAAGAAGAAGGGACACAACACCTCATGGGAGTTCATGTGGGAAAGTACCAGGTCCAGTAACAAAGTAGAGGATGAGGGTCCAACTGTGAGCAAGAGACTTTAATTTATTGTGGTTTCTATGGGAAATGACAAGTGAAGCAGGATAAGCAGGTTTAGATTAATAGTATAAAGCTTTAAATGCATTTAACCTATTTCCCTGAGGAAATTATAGAAAAATATAAACATGGGCCCAGGGTTTTCACAGGTACCCATGCTGAGAGAGGGCAAACCTGAAACCTGAAAAATTTACTCTGGAGGAGGAATTCCAGAATTGCAGAGTGAGGACCTCAATTAACCCAGTCTTCCTCTAAAGCAACAAAAATATGACAAAACATCTAAAATCAATCATGTCATAAATTGGGCAATTAACCAAGCCTACAAAATGAACCAAAGATCATTTATCCAACAGAAAATATTGAACTACAATGTGACAACAGGCTCTGTAATGTTTTAACTTGGGGCTGTTCCCATCCTTTCTCCCAGCTGCACACACAGACCAGTTCAGTGGTATAGTAACCAAAAGCCAGAATCATTGCAGACGATGGAGAGATGTGACTATTTTTACAGCTCCACTAAAGCACCATCCCTTGGGATGCCTGGGTGCTCAGTCGGTTAAGCATCTGCCTTCAACTCAGGTCAGAATCCCAGGGTCCTGGGATTGAGTCCCACATCTGGTTCCTTGCTCAGCAAGGAGCCTGCTTCTCCTTCTGCCTTGCTGCTCCTCCTCCTAGTGCTCTCTCTTTCTCACACAAATCAATAAAATCTTAAAAAAAAAACAACACCATCTCAAGGCACAGTCAATACATTGTTCAAATTTTCAGTTCTTTGGAAAATCTCAGAATATGGTAGCTATTTGATTTGACTCAGAGCTCAGCTCAGAGTGGGGGCAGCAAATAAAAAAGTCTACCCCCATATTACTACAGAAACAACAGAAAACTGCTGGCAACATGCTAGATACTTAAGGCTGCCATTCAGTTGGGGCAAACAAGAGTTTGGCTATAAATTTAAAACGAAACAGAACCAAAAGACAGCTGACAGAATGGGAGAAGATATTTGCAAATGACATAACAAATAAAGGGCTAGTATCCAAAATCTATAAAGAACTTAAACACCCAAAGAATGAATAATTCAATCAAGAAATGGGCAGAAGACATGAACAGACATTTCTGCAAAGAAGACATCCAAATGGCCAATAGATAGATGAAAATGTGCTCAACATTACTTTGCATGAGGGAAATACAAGTTAAAACCACAATGAGATAGCATATCACACCAGTCAGAATGACTAAAATTAACAAGCCAGGAAAGTTATTGGTGAGGATACAGAGAAAGAAGAACCTTCCTACACTGTTGGTGGGAATGCAAGTTGGTGCAGCTACTCTGGAAAAAGAGTATGGAGTTTCCTCAAAAAGTTGAAATTAGAGCTACTGTTGACCCAGCAATTTCACTACTGGATATTTACCCCAAAGATATAAATGTAGTGATCTGAAGGGGCACCTGCACCCTAATTATATAGCAGCAATGTCCACAATAACCAAACTATGGAAAGAGCCCAGATGTTCATTGACAGAAGGATGGATATAGAAGATGTGGCATATATATATTCAGTAGATTATTACACAGCCATAAAAAAATGAAACCTTGCCATTTGCAATAACTTTGATGGAACCAGAGGGTATTATGCTAAGGGAAATGAGTCAATCAGAGAAAGACAATTATCATATGATCTCACTGATATGTGAAATTTAAGAAACAAGACAGAGGATCATAAGAGAAGAGAGGGAAAAATGAAACAAGATGAAACCAGAGAGTGAGACAAACCATAAAAGACTCTTAATCTCAGGAAACAAAATGAGGGTTGCTGGAGGGGAGGGGAGTGGGGATAGGGTAACCGGGTGATGGACATTGGGAAGGGTATGTGTTGTAATGAGCACCAGGTATTATATAAGATAGATAAATCACAGACTTGTACCCCTGAAACAAATAATACATTATAATGAATTAAATTAAATTTAAATTTAAATTTAAAAAACCTCAACAATAAACAAAAAAAGAAATCACATGAACTACACAATGATAAGAAGCTTTGATAGGTGTCTGAAAGTATGTGTCTATGTACAAGAAAGATCTGAGAAAGAAGGCACCAGTCACTCAATGTTGGATTACCTTGAAGCCCTGTAGAAGCAGGAAATGAGAGCTACAGCTGTCTTATAGGTTATCTGAAGTTGAAATGTATGCTTTTACACACAGATCCTCATGGCAAAGGATGGAAAAATACAGGCACGGCACCTAAGGAAATCCAGCCAATCATTGACTGATCCCTAAATCATAATGACCAAGGTATGGTTCTTCGGAAACTGAGCTTAAAAATAATAACAAGAATTTTAAAACAATGGTAGTGGAGATCTCAATGGCCATAAACTACAGGAAATACAGACTCTGTATTAAATTAGTCCGGGAGTTACTAAACGAATAATAACAGCAGCAAAATACTATGCAAAGAGATGCAGAGTGGAAGAATCTGACAGCAGAGAAGTTATGATAGGTCCAGTTTTCAACAAAAAACAATTATGAGGGACACCTGGGTGGCTCAGTTGGTTAAGCCGCTGCCTTTGGCTTAGGTCATGATCCCAGGGTCCTGGGATCGAGTCCTGCATTGGGCTCCTTGCTTGGCAAGGAGCCTGCTTCTCTCTCTACCTCTCTCTCTCTCTTACAAATAAATAAATAAATAAATAAAATCTTAAAAAAAAATATGAGACAGGGACGCCTGGGTGGCTCAGTTGGTTGGGCGGCTGCCTTTGGCTCAGGTCATGATCCCGGCATCCTGGGATCGAGTCCCACATCGGGCTCCTTGCTCAGCAGGGAGCCTGCTTCTCCCCCTGCCTCTGCCTGCCACTCTGTCTGCCTGTGCTCGCTCACTCTCTCTCCTTCTCTCTGACAAATAAATAAATAAATTAAAAAAAAATTAAAAAAAAATATGAGACAGACAAAAGAAAAAAAATACACATACACAAAAGTGTGTCATATGCACAGGGGAAAGAAGGGAGCCAAATAAATATATTATATATATATTTTATATATATATATCCTGAAGGAGCACAGATTTGGGACTTAGTGGAAAGAGACTAGGTTATAAAATAAAAGGATAGATAAAAC